>CAJVPQ010002705.1:0-12963 GCA_910591825.1 Funneliformis caledonium
AAATGTGAGCTGTAACTCTTTTATAAATCGGTATCATTTCATAATATCAATTGGAAGAAATTCTTGAATATCGACATATTCATAAAATGGTCTTTCAAATCATTCAATTGAATATAATCATCTTTAAAGCTATTATGATCACAAGTGGTAATTCGATATATAAAACTGTTATTATCAGGACTGCGGGCACTTTCATCACTATAATGAAGCTTGTTCATACTATTAGCGGTATTAACTAAATATTCAGAATATTTTTTTAAAATTTCAATTAGAGAAAGAATTTTAGGCATTACTTGATCCCATATATTACTATTTGCCTATAGTTGATTGATGGATAATTTAAGAGAATTTGCAAAATGAGCAAGTTTTTGTTATGATATTGAACTTTTTTTATGATGGCTAGTATGATAAAATTTGTTGTATATTTCTCCATTCTGATAGGTCTTCAACTGTATAAAAAATCTGGCAAGTGATATGAACGTGCACGCAATGTAGAAAGATACGGATCAATATACCATAAGGCATTTATAAGTCGATTTACAAATGTTTTGCCAATTATATCATGTAAGCCACCTATCCAACCAACTTTTTGATCTTGAAAAAGTTCAATAATTTCATTGTAAAGTCGATTATAATTGTTATGTTCTATACAATATTGAGTAAGTAATGGCTGCTTTGAATTTTTCATTAAAATGCTAAAAGCATTTGGTTTGCTTTGAATTGAAGCTAGCGTATTCAAATTTATATTGACAATGAGACAAAATTTAACTTGCAAAAATCCAAAAACTTCTAACATTTTTAGGTCACCATTTAAATCATTATCAACTTCTCACCAACTTTCAGACTTTTCTCTTTTAACAAAGACTTGCACCTTTCTATCATTGTATTACCCTACTGTAACAGCATCAAAAAGGTCACAAAACTTATTGGTTGTAGATTCTATGCTTACTATACGTTCAGAAATGATGCACTTAATATTTTCGTTAACTTGTATCAAAAGATAGAGCATGTTTATGAACTAGTGCCGTTTACGTGAAAAATCACGAAAATAGCAAAAAATACTGATCCAGAAATCTATTTATCTGTGAACAGAAAGATAATCCATTAATTCCATTATAGTATTTCAAGTAATCTGTTATCCAATTGGCCTATCCAACTTATCCAACTTTATCTTGATGGTTTTAATGTTTGGAATTAAAATCTAGTTGATTTAAAATCTTTTTTTTTGTTGCTTTATCCATTTAGTAACCATGACTTTCTCATGGTCTTTCAATCGCATCTTGTATTCTGCAAATGTTGTAAGATAAAAAATTCACAAATGATCTACAAAAAATGTGGGGCTCGGAAAAAAGAAGTAAAATATTTGAAAATTTTAAAATTGAATCCCAGCGCAAAGATATAAATAAAATTCAGCTGAGAAGGAAATATTTCGAAGAAACCTAAACATTTATTATTTGAAAATCAAAAAATATTGCTGAAACAACAAAGCTTTATTAGAAAAGCTAATTATAAAAAAAATTCATAAATTCTCCATACATAAAAATAAGAGAAAATGGTAGTAAGAAGCTTTTATTTTTTTTTTTCACAATTATATTTTATAATTGTTATACAAATTTCTAAATATCTGCAATTTCATATGTCTTTCGTGTAATCGATGTGATCGGTAAATTATCACATGACTAAAAATACAGCAATTTTATTGGCCGTATATTGTGCATAATATTCATACTAAATTTACGAAATGAGGAGGGAGGTGTTATATTAAACGAAAAATCAAATTGGTATGGCCTAATACAACTTCGATCAAATCACGTGTGCATTATAATTTCTAATACCAATCACTTTTGCCGGCTAGCATTAATACAGGATGTCATTTTTCATGATACAGATAAAATTTTTACTTCCAATTTCGCAACTCTGGCCTTAAGCTTAATATTCTCAGCCCTAATTTTATCATTTTCAGCCAAGCTTGGCAATGCATCATTTTAATGAATCAGTCACTCTGGAAATTGCATGCTTATATAATATAGTATTATTTATGTTTTATATGTTAATATTCAAAAATCTGTTAGTATATTATTAAATTTATATGACGGAGAACTCACTTCCCGTCATTGAAAATTGTCAAGAAAAAAATAGAGATAATTATATAAAAATAATCGGCCACCAGGGCACTTTATTGATATAAGAAAATAAAATACAAATATGGTATGTTGGCATAGTTAATCTAAAGAAATGTTTTTAAAAATTTGCACTATTTTTCTTGCTTAATCTTTCAGCTTCACGTAGAGGAGGACTTATATCACTCATCTTCCTTGATCTTTTTTGAAAACTATTTACAATACTCTGTAAATTTACGATAACTCCATTCTGGAATTAGAGATTTTGTATCAGTATCATTATATAACCAAGTATTTATTTAGAAATGAGGAAAACACTTACTCGCAAAACTAATAGAGCATGAACGAACTCTTCAATTTCCTCAACTGACTCTTTATCAAGAGGTATTTTTGCTTTAACAACTGGAAGATAGTATTTTATCCCCTTTTCCTTTATTAAACCATGAATCTCAAGATACTTACTTGCAATATTAATACCGAATCCTATATAATTTCGATAGAAGGTTTCTTTCATGCATTTCTTTACAAGTTCTTTAGACCCATCCAAAAAAAGTTGCACTAATTTATTATGGTTGTGGTTGATTTTATCTTCATCAGCATTCCATTTCCCGCTTTTAAAGAAAATGATTTTTTCCCACTTTTGGCGACGAAACACGAGATCTGATTTATCTCCTTTCAATCCACTTTTTTGCTGAACTTTGCAGTTTTTACTGGCTTTACTTTGACGTTCAGTCCTAGTAACTTCAACCTCATAGTCTATAGGTAAATGATATATGGCCATGTTTATTAAATGTGCTATAATTTCTACTAGTGTATTCTTAGATCCCTCAGAAACTCTTCGAAGTGTGTTCAGCCTAATCTCCTATAAAAGGATATCAGTAATTCCACTAGCTATATGTTTCTTAATATGATCATCTTCAATCTATTGATCATACGTTACTATATCTCTTGAAGGCAACACAAATTTTTGTAATTTATGAACTTCATTCCTTTTGATAAAAAATCATTGCATATTTTCTTTACTTCCGCATCTTTACTTAAGTTTCTTATGTTGGCCTTCTCTTTCTATAAATATTAGAAGTAATTATTATTACATGAAAATGTATTACCAGTTGTAATTACATCAAGAAAAAAAATAAAACTATACATATAATAAGGGATTTATAATTACTTTCCAGTATATTATATTTCTCTGAACTAAGATCTATTACCTCAATACATAACGGATCATCATTTGATATTTTATTAATATCAATATTGTTTATTACTGTAAGAATATATTCATGTGCCAGTGTTTCTTTCTTCTAACCAATTGAAAAATATTTAGTTCAAAAATCACATGATCAAATTTTTTAAGACGAGAAATAAATATATTGATTACTTTGATTTTATCTTTCAAAAGCATTATATTCTTTAATATTATAGTTTTTCAATTTACTTCTTCTTCGAATTTTCCTCGTAAGAATCCCATGTCTTTTAATGAAACTAGCTCATTTCTAATGAATCACATCTAAAAATAAATAGATGGGTTAATAAAAATTCAGGAAGACATCATTATTTTTTTTGCGCAAAATTCCATCCTAATCAGAACTAGCTGGTATTATTGTCTTAAAAATCATCGTAGGTATAATGGAAGAGATTCTCACTAATAATATGTCACTTTTTTAATTACATTACACTTACAGTCCCTGGTGAAAAGAATGGCGGTGGAAGACCGCATCTATTTTTGGCTGCAGTTTCACCACTTTCCGGATTTAGGCATTTGTTTATATGCCTAAATCAGACATTGAAACCTGAATTAAAAAGGTAAGTTAAAAAAATAAGGTTTGTTATTTGTTTTTATTTTGATTTCCTTTCCGAAACTATGCCAAATTCTTTAGAAATACAAAGAAATTCTATTAAGTCACTTTGGGATTAAAAAGTGCGTAATCAAAGGAAATTTTTAATCGATTGTGCATTCTTTTGTGCATATGTGAACGATATGTCAGTTTACTAAATAAAACTGGCAAATTTTTTATTGGTCACTCTTCTGGTCGTTCAAGAAAATTGGCTTCAAATCAACGCCGCCATATTGGAAAAATTCTGCAACATAATCATTTTACTACAGCAGGCGAACTTAAGGCAAAATTGGAATAAAAAGATCCTAATCTTGATGTCAGTGAACGTATAATACGTCGTGAGCTCAACAATCTTAGATATATTTCTGTTTTTTCAAGAAAGGTTTCTCTCTTGACCCAAAAAGCGAAGGATTTTTATTTGTCTTGAGCACGTGATCATTCACGATACAACTGGAAAAAAATTGTTTTTTCTGATGAAATAACACTTCAGATGTTTAGAAATACCATGTGTGCATAGTCTCATAATGCACAACCAATTGCTCCTATAGTAAAGCACCCATTCAAGGTTCATGTTTGGGCAGCGATTAGTGCTAAAGGAAAAATCGGCATTCATTTGTTTACTGAAAATTTGGATCGTCATTTGTATCAAAAAATCTTGGACGACCATCTGTATAATAACGCGGATATGTTATACAGACGCGGCTGGGTCTTCCAACAAGATAATGACTCAAACACACCTCACATGATATTCAGGGGGACTTGAAAAAACATCTTTCAGGATGAGTTCTTTCTTGGCCTTCATACAGCCCAGACTTGAACCCTATTGAAAATGTATAGGCTGTATTAAAGGGAAAGGTGGAGAAAAAGATCAAGTATTTAGTAGCAAAAAAAAAACATTACCTGCGATGTATTCCTTAATACAATCTAGCAAGAATGGGATGATCTTGATGACGCCATGTTACTTCGGTACATCGAGAGCATACCAAGTCAGGTTAAAGCATGTATCAATGCAGAAGGAGTATACACCAAATATTAATTAATAATATAAAAGTTATCATTAGTATTATTTTTATAAATAATAAAAAAGAAAAATATACATTATAATAAAGTTTGTACATACCTTCGAAATATATTTTCACCATTCTTTTTGCCAGGGACTGTACCAGTGAATTGATAACTCATTTTTGCCTAATTCAATATCAAATAGGAATTTACATTTGCGAAATAATTTTATTTGATATATTAATTTATATTAATTATTCTCTGACTTTTCCATTTTTTTAAAAATTTTATTAAGAATTCTCGAAAAGTTCCTCATATCTAGCAAATATTTAAGATAAATTAAAATATTTTTAATTTAATGTGTATTTATTTGACATTAATTAGTTTTAATAAAAAAATAAAAAATTTACCTTTATAATCTGGATACAGAAAAAAGCATAATAAATAAATCAGATTATCAAATTCAATATAATGTTTATTAAATATTATAATACATTGGTAATGAAAATTATAATAATCATTTTGAGGTAATTTGTTGATAGTAATCTCAAGTTGAGTTAATCTAATAAAACAATCTCAAAGTATGCATATTTGTGATTCTAATCATAGAATTGCTTTTTTGATAGAATAGCAAACAAATGCTAATATACAAACATCATCAAAAAAGTACAAAATCATAAAATTGATAAAACTGATGTTGGAAGAAGATCTGTATAATCAAATTATAACTTGTAAAAAATAATTTTATAATTTAATAACAATATAAACTAATAAAATGTAATATAAATAATAATAATTTTAATATTTACCTTTTCTAATACTTTTTTATGATACCTAATAGAATTAATATAATCAAATATAGTATGCTATCAAGTATTAATTCATTATTTTAAACATTCTCCATTTACTTGATAATTTTTCACCTCTTTTTTTTAAGCCAAACTTATTTGATTGAAATAAATATTTTGTAATATACTTGTTATAATAAAATTAAAGAAATACTATAAAAATCTTACCACTCTGATGATTTTTTTAAAAAAAGTCACAATTGTGTTGCATTGAGTTAAAATTCAATTTGTAAAAGCAGTATTATAAATATATCCTTAGAAATTAAGTTGATTGCATGAGCAACACAATGAATATTAAGGATATTTTGATTTTTTTCAATAATCATTTTACAGGTATTTTGTATGTTTATTACTGTATTTGTTACTATTTCCAAAAATTTTTTGGGTCCTATTTTTTTAATTACTTCTTCTATTTTATTCGCTAAGAAAAGGCCAGTATGAGATTCATCTGACATGTTTTTTAAATACCATAAATATTCTTTATGAGTAGGCATATGAATGAGAAAATTCCAAATAGATTCATTTGCTAGATTAGTCCATCTATCACATGCTTTATAGTTGAAAAGAATAAAAAAATAGTGAGTTTATATTAAATAATAAAACAAAATAATCCTATTACTTACATAATGTTAAATTTGAAGTTTTTTTCAACTTTTTAATAATCTGATTATTCACAATGGCGGCTACTTCATCAAAAAGTTCACTAGATAGTTTTTTTTAGACGGAGTTGTATATCCTGAATGTAACGTCTTTAAAAGTTCTACAAAAAATGGATTTTTGATAGCGTGTCATAGTATACCACATACAACATATAATTTCACACATGCTTGATCAATTTCATGACTTCTTGCTGGAGAGAGCTTTGAATTTTCATGAAAATCTGCTATTTTTGATTGTTCAATTCCATTACTGTCAAGTTTTCGTCTCTTGCTTTGTGGATTTCTAGCTTTTTCAGCAACTCAGTTTAAAATAACTGTTTTATCTCTAGTGGAACTTTTAAACAATTATTGGCAAGATGTGCCTCTAAAAGTTGAGGTGAACCTTTATGCCAAAAAGTATTACAGTATATACAGGTAGCTTCATAATGACCTTCAGATACTTTTTGCCTTCTTTAATATATGTACCCCATACAATTGACTTCGGTTTACCACCTAAATTTTTCTTTTCTTTTTGTAGTTGTATGTTATCTGATAAAATGATAATATCCTGGAAATAAAAATCTTCACCTGATATGATAAGATGTTTAACAAACTACGCGTCTAAACCAAAAATTGTTAGTTGCGTGTATTGGCGTATTCATTTACAAATACTGATATATATATGCAAATTGGATTCCTTTTTAGCTTGAAATTTCAGGGGTCATATATATTAATAGAGGTTTTGGAAGTTTTAGGACAGTTTTAGAAGTTTCAGAATTTTAGGAATATATCAGAGATTTCGATTTTCTGGCCGGTGGCGAAACCAATTTTGTCAAGTTTCAGAGGTTTCGCCTGCCTAAAGGTTTTAGTTTAGCCCAAAACATTATTACGTATTAAGAAAACCATAAAGAAGTAGTAAATAATTAAATAATATATACTGTTATGTCTAATAGAATTCCGCCCGAAAGATCACGATTTAGCTTGTAAATTGCTTTCGATAATTGTGGCTAGTCTTTGTAGATCATTTTTTGGCCAGGATGGTAGTGTTGTAGAGACCTGCATAAGTCCAAATTTTGAAGCCCGGCCCAGACTGGTTAAATTCGTGTAAGTCTGGCCCAGCCCGTACTTAATTATAATATTAGCGATGCGTAAATTAACAATTTAATCATTTTTATTTTTATTTAACAAATTACAAAAATAACAATTTGTATTTTTTTTTTTACAATTTTTTAACAAATTATTATTACAATAAATAAATAAAAAAATTAATGAAGAGCACTATGTAATACCAAAATGCTATTACTGTTTGCAAACAATACGAAGTAGATTAACAACAATAAAATATTTTATTATAAAATCAGTGGCGGCTAAATTTTAATTAAATAATGATTTTTGCCAAAATTATAAAAAAATCCGGGCTGGTACCTTGAACCTGGACCCAGCCCGGAAAATTCTAAACTTATATTTGCAGGCCTGTGCCGGCCCATTGCAGGCCTCTATAGTGTTGTATGCAGTACTTTATTTATGTATTTATAAACAATTTTAAATAATTGCAAATTAATGTTGTTCTTAAAATCAAAAATTATTTTTTGATATGATATAAGATATCTCGTGACAGTATAGTATTATATAAATTTTAAAAAAATCATTTATAATACAAACTTCGTTATATATTCAGTTTCATCAACCCTAATTTTATTTGCATAAGTAAAGTTGATTGAATCTCCAGGAACCAATTATCACTACTTGTCAATTAGTGTTTTACAAATAAACTAACCTTAACCCTAACCCTATTCTATTTCTAATTTTAATAAAACTCATATTCTAACTCTAACTTATAATAAAAATTCTTTAATTTTAACCTTTTAATATAAGCAATGCATGTAATATATATATATATGCATTTAGTGATTATTTTTAATATAAAATCTTTATTTTTAATTAAGCATTATTATTTAATTTTAAATTACTAGGAAAATTATTTTTGCAATAATTGTCTCCGAAAATTCGAAGCATATTTAGTAAATTGATTTTCGAGAGTGTGAATATCAACTATTTTAAGTAACAATTAATAATCAAAAGATAGAAGTCAGTTATATTCTAAAATTTTTTGTTAAAAAAATCATAAATTCACATTAGATCCAGTTTCAGATGCTTAGAAAACATCCTCATTAGTGGGAGTAGTCTTATAAACCCATACATAATATTCGATAATTATACTTCTGTTCACTAAAAATTAAAATATAAAACTAACCGATGATAATATAATAAAACTATAATACATTAATTCGTTAATTATGTTTTACTTACAAAAAATTTATTATAGAACTAGTTTTGAGTGAAGAAAGTAAATACAATAGCAAATTTTATTACTTAACTAGTATTAGAATCTTTGAATCATACTCAATTTTTGTTTCAAAATATTAAAAAGATTAGATAGTAAAGAAATTTATAAAGTATCTAAATACTATTTTGTTGCGTTGCTAATTAATTTCACCGATTAAGCTCCTCGCTTTGATCTACAATGAGTTTCCAATTTGAAAAGTACGAAATAAGAAAATGTGAATACCACCCCTAACGACAACTACCAATTATAACTAAATATTTTGCCATTATCAAAATATAGTTTTTTTAAACTTTTTTTTTTTATTTCTGCATCTTCTTGCTAAAGCAAAGTTGTACACGACAAGTATTCAAATTTTTTTTAGTGCAGTTATTTGATCTATGAATACGATTTCAGCTCAATCATCTGCTTCACCAGACACTTTTTTAATCAGTAACTAAATTTTCTTTGTATGATTAAATTATAATGCCAGAATTAATTCAAAATTTCAAATTATTACTTTAATTTATATTCGGATATAGAGAAACATGAATCAAGTTTTCGATATTCTTTAAGTTTTTTGATAAATTAAAAAAGTAATATTCCTTTTGCTGATAGTGCATTTGTTCAAATAATATCATCGTATCTTGGTTATCGCGTGAGTCACGAAAGAGCACAAAAACTAATATTTGAGCAATTTATAGACGATTGTTCTAATGATGAGATGTAGATAATTTCCGGTGTCACGAGCTTAAAAACCAAAACCGGATATCAAATTGCACGTGCCTTAATCAAGCCAAAGGATTACGGCGTATATCTTTGCGCTATTTGCAACATTTGATTGAATTACACAAGTACTAAAAGATCAACATAAGATAAGCACTTAAATTTTGGAATGGCCTTATTTGATCAGGAAAACACTATTACATCATCATTATCATCATCAGCGAATATCGCTACTCGTTACATTCAATTCCTTAGAATTGATCAAGCTAAACAAGAAAATTCTATAAATTACAAATGGGATGATGAGAATCTCCAAAATAGCTATCGTAATCTTGAAGTAGGATGAGGTCATGATATAATTTATGATTTAAAAGTAATCGAAATGGAACTTGCGCGTAGATTAATTTTTGATAAAGTTATTATGATTAGATTCCTCTGATCATGGGTGTGATAACGACAAATGATGAAAATCATAATAATTATGATATCGCTTCTAAACTTCTTTTTTCATTAGAAATATTGCTTTGTTTAAAACGTACCGCGATGAGTGAAGACACAAAAATTCTTGATTATGTTAATCAATGGATGAAATTATCAGTATTGACAAAAAAACTTCATTCAACAATCTATTAAACATCGGATTATGTCTCAAACATTTAATAAATTTGTATGAATTAATCGAAGAACAAGTTGCGAATTCCGTAATAAAATAATTGAACTTACAATAGAAATGAAGGATGAAATTGATTCGGAAGTTGAAATTGAACGTTATACAGCAAAAGCATTTGTTTTTGCATTGAAAAGATTTATGCAAAGATTTTAAAAATAACGATCAATACCGTTAAGTTTTTATACAAATGATGAAGGGATTATTAATTTGTGGCCGGTCGAAATTTCCGATGAATTATTAGAAACATTTCCATGTTCCTTATTAGTATGTCATGATTATGCGGCATATGAATATGTTACTCTAAAATCAAGGTAAAAATCAAAAAAAAATTTATTTTCAAAGTAAAAAAATTTTAATCTGTAACTTTACAATAGGAATGAACAAATTTGACGCACAAACTGGAAATTAAAATTAATACATATTACAGTAGTAAATGACTTAAGATTTTGATATCATATTTTTATTTTTTTATTCTACGTTTGTTTATTTTAAATTTAAATTTATAAATAAAATAAAATTAAATTCGACATTATTAAAGTTTTACAAAAGTAAAGTAAACCATCTAAAATTTTTTTAAAAAAGATTTAAATTTATTCAATTTTTATCAAAAAAAAAAATTCTTTTATATACTTAATATTTTGTTGGCTCTCCATTTTCTTCCAATACTGCACTAATTTTCATAGTATTGAAGTTATAATCTCTTCAAAACAGAACGATCCAAATTTTTTCAGTACTGCCTTTAAGTTCATTCACAGCCTCGCTCTTTTGATTATTTTATCGGATTCAGGTTTGGTGAATTTGCTGGCTAATCAATTTTAAGTTATGAATCAATTCGAGCGGACATCATTTTAACAACAAACTTATTTCCTTGGCGCCAAAGTAAAATAGGCGGTGTATTGTTTACATGATCAAATATGGTGTTACGTGAATCAAAAGTTACCACGAAATCCAAATTTATTTTTATTAAATTATTAATGGTATCAGAGTTATTTTTACCGTGCATTTAATTTTACAATTCATCATTAAAAAAAAAGCAAGCATTTGATTTTTTTTTAAATTTTAAGTACTACTTAATGCGGCCGAGAAATATTTTTTTAAAAAATTATCTTTGTGGGATTGACAAAAAAGTATAGCCGGATTTTATTTTCTAATTCCTAAAAAATATTAATTTCTCGCTAGGGAAAATTATCACATTTTAGAAACATAAATTAAGATTTCTTTTTACTGTCTAAATTCTTAGTCAAGGATCAATGCTAATGGTGTGGTGACGTATACAAATTCCAACTCTAGCTGAAAATTATTTAAGGACCCAATTCTGACAAAATAAAGTAGCAGAGTAAAAGATGAAAATGAGAAGAAGTAATAAGAAATTAATAAAGATTATAAAGTAAAAGAAAAACCATTGAAATTTTTAATCGTGTTCCGTTGAATCATAAACATTTTCAATATGTTCAATGAATTATAAGAAATTACATGCATGACATGATGTGTATAGAATATTCGCTGATTTAGGATAAGAAATATCAGCTCCAACGAACATAAGAACATAAATATCTAAATTTTAATCTTCTAAATTTTTATTCTTATTTTGGGAAGATCGACAAAATACCTAGCCAATTGATCAACCAATCAAAAATCTTCTAAATGTTTATAAAATAGCACACATCTCGAGCGAGATTACTTTTTTTTTTTTCCTCACTTTCCTATCTGAGGTAACATAAGAAACGGGTAAATACAGCATTTACCATACTTTTTGAACATTTTATTAGCATTTAATATAAAGACTAAAGTGTTCGTTTCTCAAAATAAGTTAGAAATTCATAAGAAATACATACACCCACGATATTTTTAGTGATTTTTATTGTTAACTTTACTAACTTATTTTACTTTGACCGGACAAATTTCCTGGTCGCGGAACAAACAATGGAATTACGAAGTGATTTTTGAAGATTATATAACAGATAGTATAGCGTGTTATATAAATGTTTACATGGATTGGTTTGCTTTTTTTAGTCTTTTTTGAATTTTTTACTAACGCGTTAAATTTTGGCTGACAACACTATTGATCGCGAAATAAGCAATGGACTTTTGTAGTAATTTTTGAAGATTTTACGATATATAGTATAGTACATTATATAAAATGTTACATGGACTGGGTTTGCTTTTTTTAGTGTTTTTTTTTGATTATTTTTTACGATAACTTCACTAACGCGCGTTTAATTTTGACTGGACAACACTCTTGATCGCGGAATAAGCAATGGAATCTTGGAATAATTTTTGAAGATTTTACAATAGAAAGTTTACATGGATTGGTTTGATTTTTGCTGATTTATTTTTGATTTATTTTATTTATAGTATTTTTTTTTTTTGGCTGGACAACACTATTGATCGCGGAATAAGCAATGGGATCATGGAGCAATTTCTGAAGATTTTACAATAGATAGTAAAGTACATTATTAAAAAATGTTTACATGGATTGGGTTTGCTCCATTTAGTTTTTTTTTGATTTTTTTTATGTTAACTTTGCTAACGTGTTTAATTTTGACTGGACACTTGAACGTGGAATAAGCAATAGAATTTGGAAGATTTTACAATAAATAAAATAGCATATTACATAATTTTTGGGTGGATTGGTTAGATTTTTTAGTGAATAATTTTGATTTATTGATGGAAATTTTTAATTTTGACTGGACAACACTATTGATCGCGGAATAAGCAATGGTCTTTTGGAGTAATTTCTGAAGATTTTACAATAGATAGTATAGTAGTACATTATAAAAAATATGTATACATGACAT
>CAJVPQ010002706.1:0-12961 GCA_910591825.1 Funneliformis caledonium
AAATTTAACTTGATAGAAATATATAGAATGGGTTTAATTCTTTAATAAAATCTATGAAAAATGAATATTTAATAATTTGAAAATAAATGTCACAACAAACAAAAAATTTTACTAAAATATAATTAATTCAAGTTATAAATTCTGATGTTAATTCTTTAATTTGATTAAATGATTATTTTAATGAAGTTTGTATTTTATCAATTAATTTTTATTTTTTGTTATTAAGGAAGAGTTAAAGTTTCTTTAGATTTTCAAAATTAAAAATTAAAAAATTTTTGAAAATATTTTCATATAACATAATCTAATACTTTTTTATAATGATTAGCTAAATGATCTTTTATTTTTACATATTCTTTTAAATACAAAGAAAATTTACAAATTTATAAGTAATATAAGTATAACTATTTTATGTATTTTCAAAACGTATATAATATTCCTAATATTTTTTTTGAGAATGATTTACATTTGATCAATTTATTATTATCAAAGAAGTTTTAATGTTATATAATAAATGAATAATATAAATTTTAGGTAAATCTTAATTATAATCACTGAAACTTAAATAGTAAATATAACTTTAAAATTATTTTTAAAATTTCAGAAGAATTAATATATTTTAGAGGAAATTTTGATTTTCAGAAACAATTTCAATGATTACGGAATTTTAGATTTTAGAGATTTTAAAATAATTATTGGTTGGCAACATTAATTTAAATTCTTTATTGCAAAATGTAATGATATCTATATAATGTTAAAATACTTGAATTTTATCTAATAAAACCATTTTTTTTATTATAATACTTTTAAAAATATTTTATAATTATAATAAAGTAAACTTAAAAAAACTAATTCTAAAAAAAATAAATTAGAAAATTTATAAACTTATAATTAAAAATAAAGTAGATTTATAATTTTTACTAATAACTGGTATTCTGCAAAATAAGATCAGATCAGATAATTAAAGATAAATATATTTTTTAAATAAATAGTTATTTTTTAATAAATTTAAAATTTTAATATAGTTTCATCATTATTATAAGTTTTGAATGGTTTTATCTTCTTGAATTTATATAAAATTTTAATATATTTTATTAAATTTTACCTTTTATTATTTAAATAATCTGTAAAATCTTTAGATTTATCTAAAAATTGACTTATATTTATTTTTATATAAATTTATATATATAAGCTTATAAACTTATATTTAAACAAATTTCTAAAATATAAAATTGATTTATTAATTAATTAGAAAAAAAAAATTGTAATTTTTAAGATATTTATAGAAATTTTTAATTTAATATAATCAGAAAAAGTAATTATTTTTATTATATATAAGAATAATTTTTATTCAAAAGATAAATATAAATGATCAGAGATTATCAATCTCATGTCTTTATTAGGTAACATTATAATCGGTCATGCAAAACGGCCCATTAAGTTACCTTTATGAACTAAATCATTTATGTTTTTAGAAATTTTTTGATTTTGAATGAGTTTTATTTTTGATTGTTTGGTCTATTCAAAGACAAATTTGGTAAAAACAAAAACGATATGCTGGCTCACATTCTTTTTTATATTCTCAACATTTTGTGAATTGTTATTTTACCTCTTTAGAATAATGTAACCTTAAGAGAGACCGGATTTTTTTATATAAATTCGAAAGCGCATTTAATGGATTTCATAAAAAATCACTTTTTTTCTTTTGCTTTTTTTTTAAAAAAAAATATTAAAAAGGATGACGGTAACAGAGGTTATATCAGGCTCGATAGAAGTTACAAAAGGGCTGAATGATATACAATCTTCAAAGTTAGCTTTTGCAAAAGAAGCACTTACAGTAGCGACCAAAGTAGGGGATGCAATTACACCATTTATACCCTTAATTGGAGCAGCGGCTACAGTTATTACAGAAATAATTGATATATATCATACAGCACAGTATAATAAAAAAATTTGTAATTCAATATTAGATAGAGCAAGGTTAGCAGAAATTGCGATTGATAACATAATTCGTAGGAGGAAAGAAAATGAACAACTTTTTAAAAATCAAGCGTGGTATTACGCATTCAATAGATTTGTTGAAGTTTTAAATAAACTCAAGAATTTTGCCGAGGAAATTTCGCAATTAAAAAGGATTAAACAATTTATTAAGGCTAAAAATATTTCAGGAAGTTTTGTTGAACTCACAAAAGAATATGATGATGTAATGAAAGACTTAAATTTTACTATGGCTATTTCTAACGAACAACAACGACAGATTGATCAAAAAAGTTTAAAAGATGATCTGGTCGAGACCTCTAAGGTTTGTTAATTATAATATGACAATAAGAATGATGATGTTATTTATTAAAATTTATTTTGATTTCAAAAAAACAAATAGTTTCTCGAAAAAATTGATGTTGGTGTTGAAGAAAGTCAAGTCCATCTAGTCCTCATATATGAAGAAATTGGAAATTTGGTTAATATGGTAAAACGTTTAGATCGCAAGTCACCCGATGACAACAGTATTCAAGTAAAAAAGATAGGATCAAGTCAATTAAAAGATCCGGATGTAGGAAGAGAACGCGATACACGCGGAAATAATTCACGTAAAGTAAAAAGACAAATATATATGAATGCTATTGAAGTAGCCCTTAAGCCTATTAAAGTTCCTAAAGATGCTATGGAAAAACGTAAATTTGAACGTCAGCTTGCTATTCAAATTAAAGCTTCTCAATCACCAAATGCTATTCGATTTTTTGGGCTTACAGAGATTCTTAGTGAGACATATATGATTCTAGAATGGGCCCAACTTGGAAGCTTAAAAGAAATGTATGAAATAAAACAAAACAAAATACCCTTGGAATTGAAGGTGCATTGATTTTTTTTTTATTATTTTCTCAATATTTTTCGACTTTACGTTTAAACTTGACGCGTATTTTATATTTTCATAGTTAACTTATGCACTTCAAATTTGTCGAGGCATCGCGTATTTAAACGCATCAGGTAGGTCTGAATGATATATGATTTATTCATAATAAGATGCAATTAAATATCTAAGATCTTTTTGCGAATGCAGATGTATTTCACCATGATTTGAGATGCAAAAACATAATGGTATGTATAACAATAATTTTTTTCAGACCAAAATCGATAAAAATATCAACTAAATTGATGTTTTATTAAAGGTAACCGAAAACAACGTCGCAAAACTAGCAAACTTCAAAATTTCACGTAATATAACTGATACAACCACAACGATTAACTCTTATCTTGAAGGCGCTCGTTGGCTTGCTCCTGAAAAATTAAAGGAACAAACGACCCCTTATAATCACAAATGTGAAATTTACAGTTTTGGAATGCTTTTATGGGAATTAGCTTTTGAACAAATGCCATATAAAGATATGGAAATTCATATAGCTTCAGATTTTGTGATTAATGGTGGTAGACCAAAAATCAATTTTAATAATGAACTTTTACCTGTACCTCCTGAAATGCTCCAACTCCAAAAAGGTTATGAAAAGATCATTAGAGAAGGTAAATTATTATTACGTTGTAACATTTGTTTGATGTTCATTTCAATTTGATTCTAAATAGAATGATTTCACTTTATTGAAGCCTGGAATCAAGATCCTGATCTTCGTATAACTATTTCGAGGTTATTGATTGATTTAGATAGTTTGGTTTCAAAACATACGAAGCCTGGCTGTTCTCCAAGTCTTCAACCTCAAAATGGGTTAGAACTCGGTCTATCTTTTGAATTAGAAAGTTCAAGTAATGATGACGAATTTCCTGAATTTAGTTTTGATGTGTTGGAAGAAATCGAACCATTAATTCCAATTAATGAAGGTATAAAAGCTCATAGAGAAAAAGATTATCAAAAAGCATGGAGATGTTTCGACAAACAAGCAGAAAATCAAAACACTCGAGGGAAATATTGGAAAGCCCACTACTTGTGGGAAGGGAATTTCGTTCCAAAAGATAAAATAAGTGCTATAAAATTATTTAAAGAAGCTGCCGATGATGGTATCGCCGAAGCCCAACTTCGTTATGCATTTTGTTTGCCTGATAAAGAGATAAGAGAATTAAAACTTAATCCACAAGATTCTATTAAATATTTAAAATTAGCCGCTGAGAATGGTAACGATGTTGCACAATATCATTTAGGTGAGGCTTATCTAAAAGGAAAATTAGGTCTTGAGAAAGATTTAAAAAACGCGATTTATTGTTTTAAAAGATCTGCGTTACGTAGCAATAATAACGCTAAGAAAAAATTACAAGAACTGAAAGATCAAAATATAGATATAGAAGATTAAGAATTCGTTACCTTCGAATTATTTATTTATCACCACCTGGTTCATATTATAATTAATATATTTATTTTTATGATATACTATTACGTGTAATATGATTTTTCTCAAGTTAGTTTAGTTTTTGATTACCGAATAGTCTCCTATTAAATGACTTTCTTAATATTCTAAATGCAAAATTGAACAAAAAAATTTCATTGAAAATATTACCGCGTAAAATACCATTAATATTGTTAAATTCCAACTCTTCATTATCTCTATCTATCTAATGGATCTGTTATACCACAATTTTTAAAAGATTGAATAATAATATCATCAGAATTCTTTCCCTTGAATGCTAAACTACAATATACCAAATATCGAAGATTTCTGTAAATTCATTCATTTTACTATAAAATTTATACCATAAGTTTCGTTTTTATCATTTACTATATAAGATCTATACATTGAACCGAAATAAAATCTTAAAAGCTGAGGTCGAATAGCCGAAATCGGATCGAAATAAGGTCAAATAGTGTCATATAGGATTTGAATAATTATATAATTTACAATTTATAATAGATCCAAATTCACTAAAAAAGTATTATGTAAACTTCAATACGTTACACCTGATCCCAGTTTCTGATTGGCCATATCAATTTACAACTGTTTAAATTTAATATCAATTTAAAATTAAAAGTGTTAATATACTAGCGAAAAAATATTAATTTATTCTAAGAATATTTCTCATAATTGTATTCACGAAGTTTAGATAAATAATAAACAACATAAATATTTCTTGGAACAGCAAACGGTCGCAATGATTTCTAGCTAATAAATTTATGATTTCAATTAATATTACCACCTTGACTGTGTTAAATTAAAAGTGGTGGTTGTATGGTTGTGGTACAAAGTGGCTTGTTCAGAATTGCTTCCTATAACTAAACGGTAATGATGCTTATCTTGTGGAAACTCGCAGCTGTCCCCTTCACACAAAAATCAATCACTGCCCAATCTCTCATCTTTATTTTACCATATTTTTTGTTAGGATGAAATCTTTCAGAGTGCTCTTTAAGTCTTTTCCATCTCTAAGTAGTTCAAAAGCCTATTGGAATTGGTTATTTAGGTAGAAATCAACTGCCCTGTAACGCAATAATCTAGATTAGAATCTAAAGATGTAAATAAATAACATCAGGTATTTACATCTCACGCCAAAATAAGTCCCAACATCACAGCTTAATCTTGCTGGTATAACCAGCCATGCACTACGGTAGAATTCATTTTGATAAATTCTCTCTATATAAGTCCCATCCACGCTCATAGAATAGGTTGATCTTAATACACTTCCATCAATTTTTATTAATACCTTTTTGATAAAGTGTGTTATTCCTTGTTGATCCATTTGAGATGATGATACAGGAAAGGAAATGGGATAGACAAAAGTATTGATATATTTTCTGCGATAGAATTGTTCTACAATTGGGCAACTGAAAAATAGTTCTAATCCATTCTCATTGAACATTCCAACCTTCAAAAGAGGAGCCAAGGTAGCATTGTCAATTTCTTTCAAATTTACACGACCATTTTGAATGACATTCTTAAGTATGCCTTGCAATTTTTCCGGTCTTATAAGCTTTTCCAAGCTTGATATATCTACAAATGCTCGAGATTTTTCTAATTGTGACGAAAGTTGTCCGTCTGAAATGAATTGCAATGCGTTTGATTCAATGTCACCTGTCCAATATTTAGAAGCCATTGTAAGTTCTTCCAATGCTAAACGACATAAACCGATATGACCTTGCATTGCTCTCCATATTGCATCCGTAAAAGTTTGTGACAATACCAACTTCTTATGATCGCCTTTTGAATTTTTCCTAAACTCAGAAACCAACTCTGTATATTCGTCATAGTTCAGAACAATATTATTGAAGTAATATTTGGAAAGAAAACAGCTTGGAGAGGACATGTCTTCCAACCAACCTGCTTGAATACCATATGTAGATGTTGCAAGAACGCCACAAATTTGTTGTTAACCAAGAAAGCCAGAAGAAATAGCCCGGGCCTTAAATCTCGCCCAAAATTCCTAAATATTAACTGATTACTAGTGCTAAAAAGAAAGAAAAAAAAAAAAAAAACCTGCTATAGACATACCTCCACGTGATATATATTGTGAGCATCATCAATGATCAATAAAGTATTAGGATTTGCAATTAAATCCGTCCATTCCATTGTTACATACTTTTGAATGTAAGAAAAAAAGATATTGATTTCTGATTGCGACCCAACCTCCAAGAGTTTATCTCGATATGCAATATATCCGGCAAAGGGGATTCCAATAACATTAACGCCTTTTTTAATGGCGACCAATCCAACCAATTGCGCCAACGCCGACTTTCCCGAAAATGGTGGTGATGATATTAGAACTTTGCCATTCCGCTCGATGTCATCCAATATCTTCTCAGCCACTTCTTTTCGAAAATGCGATTTATTTTTGGTATCCTTCTGATCCGTCTCCAAAAAGTATTGATGAAATCACTGTAGCAACTTCTCGACGCTGAAGGTGGTTCTTTATCTCCGTGTTATCAATATGATTGCTATGTTCTTTGGAGATAGCTGAGTTACGAGTCTTGAAAAATCGTTTTCGATGTCTCTTGCCCATTTTAAAAAGAAAGTTTAAAATTTTTTCAATAATTTTGAGAGAAAGTGGAAAAATAGAAAAATTTTTGGACGAAATATTTTATTTTGATTGGCTAAATTTTGAGTGCCTAACATATCATAAACGAATCCAAAAACATAACTCATTGGATAATAACTACAACATAAGAAAGGGATGGTATTAATCGAACCTAACAAATTCTGATAATTTTTTTTGTTTTTTTTTTAAGAAATAGTATTTCCATACGGCTATAAAAGCGTAAATTATGAGATCATAAATAACTTCGATGGTGTCGGACATTTTATGATGCTAAACCGTAAATATGAATGGCAGATACATAGAGAGAGTTCGTAGAACAAACAATGATAATACCAAAATTCCATCGACTTTGGTGACGGTAGTAGCATTTTGAGCATAATATGGTATTATCATATCAAAAACTACAAATACAATAATTTTATTATAATTTACATTTTTAAATACATAAAAAATATACTAAGATATGTGACCAACCATTATTAATTCGAATATGTCTAGCGGTAGTTGAAGAAAATTTATTAACGTTAATGCGATATAGCATATAATTTATTCCAGTAAGATAATATCAAGTATTTGTCAAGTAAAAAAATTTAATCTTAGTGCAGTGCGTTTCACGACCACAAAATGCTATAATTAATTACATAATATACTGCTTATTTTTAAGAATAATAAAAACATGCATTTATTCAAAATGAATAGATTGGGAAAAATATCATGAAAGATTATTCTCCTCTTTAATCGTATCAAAGATTTCTTAAATACGATAAGGTTTCACCATTAGACCTAGGATCCGAATTGATTACGCTTCATTGGGATTAAAAGGAATTCTTTGAACACTTTCTGCTATGTTTCACTTAATTAATTAAGGACTTCGATGTTTTCAATTACAAATGAAAGTTTTTAATTTTGTGATAAGGTTCCATCACGTGAATCGATTCTTGTCATAATTTTTATCCAAATTTTTCTGATCTCAGCATGGAACCAAAAATGGGTGATATTGATTGGAGACATCTACAATAGTGGGCGATTCTATGATCATTTTAACATTTTATGGTTAAACGGCAAGAAATCCAAAGCAATTTATTTTAATGCTAGTATAATTGGAAGGGAATATCGCCTCGAATTATATATTATAGACTTGAAAATGAATAATAAAATCGGATCTTTGCCGCTTTATCAATTAAATCCTACCCTAAAGACGAAATGGTAGTATAATTTTCCTAAATCCACGACACGTTCAAGAAAATAAAATTTGATTATTATTTTTCTTAAGTAAACCAAAAAAAGCTTTGATATTTACGAAAAATAATCATGAGCATAAAGACCAATCAAATTAATTCACGAGCTATAATATAATATGATTAAAATTTTCATAATGCAGGCCTTGATTCCTTGATTAAAATTTCGAACCTTGATTTTTTTTTTCATTCATCTAATGCATAAGTATTCCTTTTTTTGATTTGATGGGCAATTGAGTAAAATAATCAAAAAAATCTGATCGGCAGGTGATGTCCGTATGCTAAAAACAGAAGTATTTTTTGAAAATAAAACGAGTATAATTTAAATGCAATTAAATAAAATAATATTTTTACTATCAATTTTACAATCACAAATCAATTAACCATGAAAAATCCAGATAAATAACTTGTAATAAAATCAAAAATAAATAATAAAAACACGTTTAATAAATAAACATATAAACATGAAAGAAAAGAAGCATTGTAACCATTTACATGTATGTATAGGATACTTAATTATTTTTCTTCGGTGATGATTATCACGTTCACGACATAAATTTCCCATAGTTATTCCTTTTCAAAGATTCACTTTACAGGAACTTGGTTTAGAAAACAAAATTACTGTGGAATTAAGTGCGATCCTATCTAATAATAGAATGAAGGGTTGAATTTACCATAACAAAAGTTTATTGGTCCCGTATTTCTATCAATGACAGAAAAACAATGTTGAAAATTCACCTTATGATATATTCTTGGGATGATACAGAAAAAATATTTGGAAGTTTCATTTTATAAGTTAGATCGATCGGCTAAATGATCCCGAATTTCTTAAAAGGGATGAACAAAAAAAACCGGCTTCATTTTATGACAGGGATTTAATCTGTTTATTTGCCTTTTAAATATAAAAAAGATTTTTAAGGTTTGGATTAAATGTAATCTTGATGCATTATGCAAGTATCGCCACGTGACTTTCCAATAAAGTAAACTAAACCCAAAAATAAAAAAGTTGTTTATATTTAAAGAGTGTTACGAATATTATTTAAAGGCATCGGCTGAAAATAGGACCCTTTTAAAATGATATATCATGTCTAAAAAAAAAAAAAAATAAATTTTTTTAGTTTATTGTTTCTTTTGCTTTGATTGTCAATTTTTTTTTTTTTTTTTTTTTAATTTTAACGTATTTGACCTTTTCCTATTAAATATATAAAAAAAAAAAAAAATTGTGATGATAATGGCTCCCAAACAACAAATTTCGAAATTAATTGTGCTCATTCTAGCTTGTTTCTTCATTGAAAGTATTAATGCTGAAATTAGAGTTATTAACGTCGGTGGTGGAGGTCAGCAAAATTTAAAATTTGACCCACAATTTATTACTGCACATCAAGGAGATATCGTAAGTTGCTTTTATAACTTTTAATTTATTTTTAATTTTATTTAATTTCTTTAATTTCTTACATTTTTTTTTTTTCTGTCTCTCTTTTTTTTTTTTATGTTGACATTGTTATCCGGTCCGGTAATTAGATTCAATGGAAATTTATTGGAGGAAATCATAACGTTGTTCAAATGTCTTATAAGGGTTCATGTGAAATGCATCCTACGCCATATGCTTGTAAGCGTGACATTTCATTAAAATCTATCTACATATACATATATACACAAGCTAATATCTTTTTTTATTCTCCTTACCTGTTGCATTCTTTCCTAGTTCGATCCGAAACGAATCCACCAAGCAAAATGTTTGAGATCGTTATTAATGAAGCAAATGATACATATTATTATATGTGTGCCGTGGGTACTCATTGTAGGGCTGCTGGAATGTGGGGTGCCATTAATATCGTTCCTCCTCCTAGAGAAACTCACGTTCTTCCTTCAGAAGATAAAAAAAGTAGCCCAACTGAAAAACCAATCGGAATGATACTTGGTGGCGTGTTTGGTTTTCTAATAGTTTCAGTTGCGGGATTCATTTTATTTAAAAAATATAAATCGAAGCAATCGTCAAAGAGAACAGGTCCTGAAGTCATTAAGATTATTGGTAAAGAAGGAAAAATTCCCGCTCAAGATCTTAAGAAACCTGATCAGGTCAAAATTGATAATGTTGCCAAAGTTGTATAAAATACCTGTTTTCTACTTTGCTGGTATTAGAATAAAAATTAATTCCTTTTCAATATCAAGACTTTAGCGACAAATTAAGAGAAGTGTAATTTTAAAGAATTTGTATTTAATATATATATATATTTTTTTTTATTTATTGTCAATATTTTACAAAATTTATTTTTTTTTTTTGAAAAAAAAAATAATAAATTTTACAATACGAAATAAATAAATTGATGATACTTTTAAAAATTAGTGTATTTTTTTATTCTTCCTTCGGAAAATATTTCTTAAGCTGGCTACTCCTATATTCGTCGACTTATTAGCATTCTTTTTCCCTATGTTCAACTTATTCTTATCCTCATCAGAGGAATTGGTGGTTTCATCATCCACGTCCAGTAACATATCAAAATATCTTATTAATTGTTCTGCACCACAATCTCTTGCAATCGCTTCAATATCTTCAACATTCTCTTCATCCACCAATTCTTTTAGCGCCTTTTCACATCTTTGAATTAAGGTAGGAATCTGGAACCTGGAAGCCCCGTACATCAAATCGATCCAATCCTCGATGGAATCCAATTCAAAAGTAATCTCGCCGGTATACATGAACTTTAGTAATGTATCTAAGGTTATCGAGGAAATTTCCTTAAGAGTTAAAGATCTATTGTTTGACTCGATCATGTTTGAATCTAAAAGAGCTTTAAAATAATCTGATCTTGAAGACAATACGGCCGTGTGAACGTAGTAATCCTTGGATTCCGTCTCTAGCGAAATAATGAAATCACTAGTCTCTTTATCATTAAATATAATTTCCTTTCCGTCCTCTTGTATAATTTCAGGCAAAGGATCGCATACGATATCAGGTGTCAATTCAACTTTAACATCAAATCCAAAGGTCTCATCATCATCCACCAAAGCGTCATTTCCAGCGATCCTTTTTTGTCTGAATAATTGAGCTTTTTGCCATGCCATGTCAGTCATGCCACCCCCGATTAATTCAACCTTTAATTTGAATCCGTATTCTCCTTTTATCAATGACGAAGCATTTTTCAAGGTATTATCCCTTTGACATTCATACTCATCATTAGGCGTGTTACACGTGAGCAGATCGGGCGTGATTAAATGAAAGGTTGGGTTTGGATTTGTACGTGTCGGTAATGGAGAGATTGACCATATTACCGAGGCGGATTCATCAAATATGCAATGTTGCAACCGAAGATTTAAAGAAGTAATTATGAAATTTCCGGAACGATAATCAAATTGCCAAATTATATAACCCGATTCGGTTAATCTTTCAATATCAGGCTCTCTCGCTAAATACACCCTATAAAAAGGATTCGGTGAGGCTTCTTTTTTATTCTCTTTTTTTTTGTTAAAAAAAAAAGAACAGAACTTTAAATCATTTTTTTTTTTTTAGATTCACCTTTTTTCTTTAAAAACTTACATTCGCCGATCAAGCTCAACTTTATAAGCGATGTTATCGTATTCCAAGCACCCTTTTCTCCATGATTTTAAATACTTTTTATCGAATATACCATTTTCATAATAAGCATTATTCCCCGTGTTATAACAAATTCTATGTGAGAACAAATTGGGATTGGAATTGGAATTGTTTTTAGTTATAACGTGTAATCTATATTTGTTATTCAATAGGCCTAGTGCCGGCGATTTTATTAATTTGGTGGTAAATCCTGGCGAATTTGGATCTATGACGCTGTTTAAACTAGCTGTTTCGATGTCACTTCGTCTATAACGAGGGGATAGAAAGTAATAAGCCGACATTTTTTTTTTTCTATTTTTTTGTTATCTTATTTTATTTTTTTTTTTTGTGATATGTATAATTTAACGAATTCGTTTGCAAGAGAAGAAAAATAATAATAATAAAGAATCCCCCTTTTTTTTTTAAAAAAAAAAAAGAAAGAGAAAAAAAAAATCCTGTACGCACGCGATTTTGTTTGGATCACAGCTTGGCTCAAAGCCTTTTTCTTTATTTTATTTTATCATTCCCATATTTTTCTATTTTTATACCGTTTTTTTTTCCTTTCCTCAATGACTTTTTTTAAAAAATTTTTTTTACATGCATACCATGCACAAGTACAATGACGATACGACTTTATTGTTCATTGTTCATTAGTCATGATCATGTGATTTCGAATATAATATGTATGGTGTTTTGCATTTTACTTTTTGTGGTTGATTGTAAATTCCTTTTTCTATAAAGATGTAAGAGAAAAAAAAAAAATGTGTCAAAAAAAAAAATCCTGCCAGAAAGGATTTGCCTTACATTTGCGATAGGCGATTGAGATTTTTATGTTGTCATATTTACAACGCATATATATTATAATAATGCATTGTCAAATTAACAAAGGTAGTATAACAATTTTGGAGAGTTGGCTTTTTTTAAAAAAAGAATTCTTATTGAAAAGTAGAAATGATTTTTGAGCGAAAAAAAAAAATGTGTACCGCAGAAGAATTTATTTTACGTAGATCACGCGATTTAAAGAATTGAAAAAAAAGTAAAAAAAAGTTCTAATTTTCTGTTTTATTATGTTTGATGTTATCACGTGAAATTATGCTATTTTCCCGCCTTTGTATTTCCATTCCAAAAAAAAATGATTTAAAGTTCTTCCTTCAGAAGATAAAAAAAGTAGCCCAACTGAAAAACCAAT
>CAJVPQ010002707.1:0-12954 GCA_910591825.1 Funneliformis caledonium
TTTTATTCATTATCTTATTATGTTACAAAAAACTAACGACGAGCCGAAAAAATATATCGATAATCGGTTTATCAGTTCCTCATTTTATCATTTATCAGTTTTAACCGGTTTATCAATTTATTGATTCAAACTGATATATAACCAGTTCCAATTTTCATAACATGAATAAAACCGGTTTCTAAAATTAAAACTGGTTCCAACCTCTAACTATATCTTTGCTAATATTTATTTCTTTAAAACATAAATCATCAATAAAGATAACCTAATTCTTTAACTTAAATAAATTCATGTTTATTTCTTTCATAGTTTATAACTTAAATTTTCTGTTAGCAAATAAGTTTTGTTATCCTAATGATATAGTGTTTAAGTTTAATAAGTAATAATTTCTACTAGAAGAATCTTTATTGAAAATATATACAACGAACCATTGAAAGATTAGCGAGGTGTATGAATTTTGAAAAACTTGAAAGAATTACATCAGAGTATATAGTTAGGCATTATACTGATAGATCCTTTAACTAAGATTATATTTGTAATTGGTATTATTTACCCCCTCCATTTGATACTTTTTTCAATAACTTTAAGAATTTTTGGGACTGGTTTAAATACAAATATTAAGCAGATATCTTTACTTCTAGAACTAATTGCTCTCAACCTATTTAAACAACTTAGTGGTATCCCTGAATCTGAATATTGTAACCCTCATTTAATAAAAGTTATTTATTAACTATATTCTAGTATTCAATATAATGTTTAACCTTTTTTAACAGATGGGAGTGTTTCTAGGAAAATCAGTTCTGAGAAATTTTTGACTAAAATAAAGAGCTTAATACATTTTAATCTAATAACATCAAAAACTAAAATGCAATAAAAATCTCAATTTTGCTAAAAAATTCCCAGAACCTGATTTTCCTAGCAATCAATTTAGATGTAATATATTTATATATACAAGGCATATTTTTTTGAACAAATTGTTTCTAAAGACCTATTACCTTATTAATTTCTTTAAGAGTATATACTAAAATCTTAGAACAAGATCTAGTAAGACCTATAGCAGACTAATATTTATTATAACAACTTATTGCTTTTTCGATACATTCTGCATCTAGTTTATCAAATACATCACCTAACTCATCTTACTTGAAGAAATTATGAGTATAACAGGAGTTGAAATGAGAGTTATTTTCCAAGAATTTTAGAAATAATGGAACACATTTGACAGACATTAGCAAACAACTTAGATCAACTCAAAGAGGAGAAAGTTTTATAATTAAAATTGACTATTTCTCAGAAGTTAAAAATAAAGATCCTGTGAAATGGCTCGCTACATTAAAAGAGCTGCAACTACTAATAGATAGATAACTTAAGTACAGAAAAAGCCATTGCTGGAAAACACCTTAAAGATGCAGCTGCTGACTAGCTTAATAGTATAACTGATACTATAGGAGATATCTGAAATATAGGAATAAACGCTAGACAAAATTTTGTAAATCTTTTTAAAGCTCGATTTATTAATAAAATTAGAAAGAATCAATGGTATCAAGAATTAACTTCTTTATGATAATAAATAGATGAATCTGTCGATTCATACATTAATAATTTAAGAAACTAGTGATCTGTGTAAGATTAACTAATAATACATAAATGAAGAGAATGTTCTTTATAAGACTTAATCCTACTTATACTTTATTAGTTTACTCTCAAAATTCAGTTGATTTAGATGCTGTTATAACTTCTGCATGAACTATTAAAATTGGATATAATTTCATCTCTGAAAAAGCATTTAAGGATATTAGTATTACTATAGTTTCTACTTCTAAAAATATGGTTACCAATGCTGAAGTGAAGAACTTACTAAAAGATTGAAATAACTGTCTATTAACTATACTAATTTGATAACTGCTTATTAGCTCAACTCTAATAACTTCTAAGAAGATAAAATAACGAACTTATAATAATACTACTAAGAGATCCAAATAAGATATGTCTTCTATTATTTGCTATAATTGTAATAAATAAAGACATATAACCAGAAATTGCTCTCAACTTTATCAACAATTCAGAAGAAATGATAAGAGATCTCGTTATGATGATACAAGAAATGTACATTTAGCTAACCAATATTATGAAAAGAAATATGATAATGAGGAGTATACTCTAGAGGAATACTATAATGAAGTCGAATATGAAGTCTACTTGAATACTAGATCAGGATCTTACTTAAGAAATGCTATTTCTAAAAATAAGAGAACACCTGCAAGATTTCAGAAGCTACCTTAAACTATAATTGTTGAAGATTTAGAAATAGAAGAACTTATACTAAAACTAGAATCTGAACCAGTCAGAACTAAAAAAGCATTAAAAACTCCTTGATAAAGGTTATTACTAGTTCTTATTGAACAACTAACTAAATTTAATATTTCTATATATTTGCAAAATTTATCATGTAGACTTTCAGTTAGCCAAGCTGTACATGTTATTTTCAAATATCATCTGGTTTAGCTTGAGCTATCAGGTATTCAAAGAAAAGAGCTACTAATAAAACTAAGAAAGCTAATTTGGTAGAAAGTGACAATAAATTAACATCTGCTGTAAAATGTACTTTGAGGATTAGACAAAAAGCTCAAACTGCTATTATCAATAGTGGAGCTGCTACTAGTATCATAATTAAAGTTCTAGTAGAAAAGCTAGGATATGAGATGAATTGACTATCAAAAATGATAGTAATAATAGCTAATAGTGCTAGAACTCATTTTCTCAAAATCATTGATAATGTTCTAGTAAATATTAGAAAAATTAAAGTATCTATATCTTTTCAATACTCGAATCTAGAGATAAAATCCCTATACTTAATAATGATTGGCTTAAAATAACTAATGCTACTATGAGATGAAAACAATCAATCTTTACTATAAAACGAGATGGAATTACTATGAAAATTCCTATTACCTTCACTAAAACAGTCAAAATCATAACTCAAGAAGCTGAAAATAAATATGTAAGTAAAAAGTATGAAAATAAATATTTGAAAGAATATTCTATCTACTTATCTGATGATGTTAAATTTGAAGAATCAAAATTAGATGATGAACTAGGATTTAATCTCTGGTCTGATCATTACTTTCCTGTTCAATCAGAAGAAGATACTGATAACAATAATGAATTAGATAAACAAGTAGATAATAATCCAGCTGCTTACCTTACTGAAATTGCTAGATACTTAGCTGAAACTGAACCAACTCATCTGGAATAACTAGGACCTCTAGACTACCATTAATAGCAAACATTTCTCAACCTTTTGGGAGATTATTATAACATTTATACAAGAAGCCAAATAGAAATAGAACAAATAACAGAAATTAAACATCTCATCTATATAAGAATAGTTATGCTAATTACCTAAAAACCATATCAAATAAATCCTAAAAATACTAGATTTTTGAATAAAGAACTGAAGAAAATAGAAGCAAATGATATAATTTGATCTTCTTACAGTTTATGGATCTCATCTGTAGTAATTTAGAAAAGAAAGAAGGAGAAAAGAGATTATATATTGACTATTGAAAAGTAAATGCTGTCACAAAAATCAATGCATATCTATTAACAAGAATTGATAACTTATTAGACTCATTAGTAGAGCAAATTAGTTTATTACTCTTGATTTAGTTAGTGATTACTGGCAAGTAGCAATACATCCTGATGATATTGAGAAAACTGCATTTATCATAGCAAATAAACTATATGAATTTTTAGTTATGCCCTTTAGATTAAATAATGCACCTAAAATATTTTAAAGACTGATGAATTAGGTTCTTAAAGATTTTCTTAGGCTATTCATATCAGTTTATCTAGATGATGTAATCATTTATATAAAAGGACTTTTTGAATTATATGTTAACTATATTAAACAAGTATTTTAAGCTTTTAGAGATACTTATCTTGTGATAAAATTGAAGAAATGCTACTTTTATTAACCTTCTTTAACATTCTTAAGACATATTGTAAGATAAGGAGGAATTCAATCTGACTCAGAAAAGATCAAGAAAATTAAAGAATTTTCAGAATCAAAAAATTTAATTCAACTATGTGCTGCCTTAGGATTATTTAGATATTATCAAAAATTTATTAAAGATTTTGTATGATATGTTAAATCATTGATCCTGCTGTTAAAGAAAGATCAACCATTTGAATGAAAAGAGAAATAACAATATATCTTTAATTAATTAAAGAAAAGACTTATTAAGGTACTAATATTACAATATCTAAATTTTGATGTACCTTCACCCTGTATACTGATGTCTCAAAGAAAGGATTTTGTTATTGTTATAAAATATTCTGCTGTGTATTATGTTAACATTATTGCAATTGTATTGTTGAAAGATAATTTTTTTCGATAGTTATAGTATCTGAGACACTAGGAATCTTAATAGCAATTATATACATATTAAGACTACTAGATAGCTTAATGCTAATCTTCAGATACTTGAGATCATGATTAGACATTGCTAATCAGAATCTGCTTATTTAATATTAGTTTAAGGTTTACTATTTAGATGACACCCTCAAGAGCAAACCTCAGGGTTTCTAAACCCCAGAACTACTGTCAAATTTGGATAAAGAAACCACTTTTAGCTATAGGTACTTATGTCATTTTTTCCTGTGCTTACCAATACTATATTTGGATCACTATTACTTCTGCCAGTATCAGGATATTTTTACACATAATCAGAAAGGCTTAAATGTTATTATTCTTATAGAATCTTAGAAAGAATAGGTGGCTGTCGTACCTATATTATCAAATTCACCTAAAAATTGAACCTAATCTCTAATTCTAGTGATAGCTCGATTGGATAGTGTTGCAGCAATATAATGTAGTCTATTATTATTATAACCACCTGAAGGTAGTATCCAATCTATTAATTACTGGTTAACCACTTCTTTACTTTTATAAGAACCCTGAATTTTAAAACGTAGGATAGTATTTATTACAAATCTATCAGCAAAGACTAAGTTTTTGTCAGTTTCTAGCTTTAAATGCATCCACATGTTCTTAAAAACCCAGTATTTAGGTATGATCAATATTGATTAACAGATTGATTGACTAGTTTCTAACATATATTAGTATATATGTCCACATATTCAGTTACATATAAAATTCTTAAGAAAATCATCTAGTTTTATGTCTCAGCTGAGACCTGAACCTGTAGCTATTGCAGTGTAACTCACAATTGGAGTTCAGTTATTATCAACTGAACTAGGATTATCAATCCTTTTATTGTTAAAGATGATAATATTATTCTATTATTTATGGCAAATTTTGTATCATAGTGAGTTATGGTACTTGAAGATCTATTAGTAATACAGCATGTTATTTATATAGTAACTCAAAAGATTCATGCTTAGTTGTTTTCTGTTATGCTATGTGATATACAAATAAAGCTAATGGGAGATAGACATTCCATTCTCCTTAATATTACTCAGCATTCTTAGCCAAAATAGTACACAAAATTCAATTAAAACATTTAATTAATCTATTTGTTTATGAGTGATAAGATGAAGAAAGACAATATTTTGTTCTAATAATATGTAATAATACTATTATTAATTCATTTTAGAATGATGTAGCTCTATCAATTAATATTTCTTTTAAGATCTCATATCTACATATGATTTCTTGGAAAATAAATTATGCTATAGTTGTGCAGTACAGTCAGATCAAATATAGTAGCAGCTTTAGCCTATTTGATGAGATATTCAGTGACAACAATAATGTACTTATTGCCTTATTTTATTTATGATAGTAGTCTTACATAATCAATTTTAATTCAGTCAAAGGGTTTTCTAACTGAAATTAGATGAAGGCCTTGTCATTGAAGTGTTCTTTATTATTAGCATACATTACATGTTTTTACCTATTCCTTTACTGTGTTATACATTTTTGACTAATAATATTTGTATACTAATTTGTTGAATATTATGTTATATCCTAAGTGTTCTTCTAGAGGTTCATTATGAATATTATATAAAAGAGATTCAACTTCAGTTGATTTAATAATAAGAAGAGAGTTCAAGAGATTTCAAGAGTTTTGTCAGTAAAGAAGGTAATTATAAATAGTATAATGTTTAGCTTATTTTTGAATAGAAAGTTATTTTGTAGGTGTAGATAATTCAGATATTTTGATTGAGTTAAGTATTGATAGAGGTTTTAATATAATTCTATGTCTATTTTTAAATATTAAAATATTAGTCATACTGCTAACGCTTTCCTTTCATTCTAATTTAATTATAATTTGATGTTTTTTGATTAATAGAAAAGCAAACTAAAAAGAGTATCAGCGTTTTGATATATTTTACCTTTACAGTAATAAATATTATAAGGAAATTACATAATTTGTACGATCTATTTCATAAATTTATAGGGTAAGTCAGGTTTATTAAATAACCGTTGTAATACAGCTTGGTCAGTAATTAAATCAAATGGTTAATGAAAGAGATATATTCTAAAATATTTAGTAAGTGCATAGTTTCTTTCAGCATTATTAAGAGTTTGACTAGCATATGTGATTATATGTTTCTTTTGTTGATTATCTAATTAAGTTAAAACAGCACCTAATCCCATATATGATCTGTCAGTAAATAACAGAAACTTCATAGAGAAGTTCAGATAAATAAAAATAGGGGTTGTAATTAAATATTTTTTTAAATATTTGAATTCCTGCTATTAAGTTTCAGTCCATTTATATAGTATTTTCTTTTTAAGTAAGTGATGTAAAAATGTAATAATAGTTGAGAAATTTTGTATAAATCAACAATAGTACGAAGCAAGTCTTAAGAATTCATGAAGTTCAGTGATATTGAAAGATATTAGAAAGTCTCTAATCTTTTTAATTTTAGAAGGATCTGAAGCAATTCCTTATTTATTTACAAGGTATCCTAAAAAAGTAAGTTTATGCTTTCAAAATTCACATTTATCTCATATCAGTTTCAATTCAACTTTTCTTAGTTATTAAAAAAGGTTTTTAAGATAAGCGAGATGTTCTTCAAAAGTTGTTAAAAAAATAATTATATTATCTAAATACAGTCAACTCTTGATATAGTGAACTCTTGATATAACGAATTTTTTGAACAAATATAATAAAAATACTCTTGTTATAGCGAATTGGCCAATCAAATCTCTTAAAATCTTCACTATAGTCTTATAGTGAAGTTGAAATCTAAGACATAGAGTTTGATATAACAAGAGTTGACTGTAGTAAGAAATAAGTAAATTGATTATAATTTTAGAAGATTTTACTAGAGCAACTGAAATTTTAGGTAGAAAGAAATATATAACTATTAGTTTAATATACAGTATATTAGCAGTAATTAATCAAAAATTAATACCAGATGATAATTCTGATGTTGAGATTATAGATTTAACAAGTCTGAACATAATCTTTGATGATGATGTTAGTTATGAAGATGTATTAGAAGATGAACTAATTACTGAATGACCAAACGTAGAAAAATTAATATTAATATCCTACAAGACTGCAATAATCTTACAAATCATATTAAAATGGCATTATATAAATCAATGAATCATTATTGGGAAGTTCCATAAGAAAAAGAAACATTGGCTACTTTGTTAGATCCAAGATTCAAGGATTTAAAGTTTGCTTCTGAATCATTGTGCATTAGAACTTATGAACAGTTAAAAAATGCATATCAAAATATGAGAAACTTAACTAATGAAGATCAAGAAGTTGAATTTAGAGCAGTTTTATCAAATTCATTATTAGCAAGAATGTTTCAAGATAATATTAATTATGCTGATGAAGTAGCTAATTATCTGGCTTTACCTAATATTCATCCTAACGATTGTCCTTTATTATAGTGGAAAACTAATAATACTAAGTTTCCAATATTATCAAAATTAGCAAGAAAATATTTAGTGATTCCTGCTACCTCAACTCCAAGTGAAAGGCTTTTTAGTGAAGCTGGTAATATAATGACCATAAAAAGAACATAATTAGCATCAAATATATTGAAAAATTTGGTTTGTTGTAAAAAAAATTGGCATTTAACTGGAGGGATTTTTTCATTAAATAAGAAATAATTAAATAATGTATATGTACTGCCGAAAATTAACAAATTAATAAAATTATTATAAAAAAGCATTTGCCTTTATCAAAATTCTTAAGTTTTAATGTATTGATAAAAATAAATAATATTTTATTAATTTTTTCTTTTGTATCTGTATATCCAGATTAGACCACTAATGAATTTATTACAGATTTATCCTTTATCTGGATTTCTTACGAATAGCAATCCAAATTCATGATGGAAGTCACAGATTATCTGTTTGCAGATAAACAGATATTCAAATCAGACCACTAGTCCAAATAACCCATAGCCTTATCCAATTTATATATGAATATAAGGACACTACAGAAATTTTCTAAATTTTCACACAAATGTTTCAAAGATAATATTATCTCTCTCAAATAGTTTAATCTTCATGAAAAATTTCTAAAAATTGCTCATGATTGTTCTCTATGCATTGTCTCAATAGGATCCTTTTCTAATAATGTTTATATTAGATCAGTTATACTTAACATACAATTGTTAATAGCTTCTTTACAAATGAAGATTAAACTCAAAGAACATGATTTCAAGCTTTCTAGTATACAATAAGCCCTACAGGATAGAATTGATGATTACAAATCTGATCTAAGAAAGATTATAGATTCTATCTTAAATAAAAAAAGAAAACTCATTATCTTAGATAGATGTCTCGATAACATAAGTTTTTCACTTGATCTATTCACAGATGAAACAGATATTTGCAGAGAAGTTACCTACTGCTTTTAACAAGTAACTGGTACAATTCATGAAGATAAAGCTATCTCAGATAAATAGACATCAGCCTATCAACCTATATCTGATATTGATTTATTGATTTATAATCATCTTACTTCATTGTTGACAGTGAACAAATGATATAGAGTCATTAATCAACTTTTATGAAATATTCAAACATCTCAGCCCTATAGAAAAAAAGTTTCTTGGTATATTATTTGTAGATATCTTCAGATATCCTCGATTCCATCAAGATAGACTATGGCTTATGTATACCTGATTCCAAAACCAAAACTATGGTAATTTGATCTAAATAACACTAGACTTATAACATTATTAGAATGCTCGAGAAAAGCTTTCACAAAACTTTTGAACGCCTGATTGGCTTCTCCTTTTACCAAATATAATATACTAAAAGGATTCAACTTTGCTGAACTTCTAATTGATGTTTAATCCTATTCATATAATTAATCATGTCAAACAAGATGCTTTATTTAACAACTAAAAATTTTGAGTACTACTTCAAGATATATCTAAAACTTATGATTATATTAATGTCTTTACACTAGTAAAAGCCTTCGAATGCCTCAAAATTCTGTACTCATTCATCCAAATCATCATTAGGATTTTTATACTCTGTTTTAACCAAGTTTCATGACACATGAAAATACTTATACATATTTAGTTTATTCAGGAATCAATTAAGAAGAAGTAATTTTACCACTTTTGTGATGCATCTATTATGACCCGCTTCTATGTAAAATTAACGACTCTCCATATAGTTATAACATGAATATGCAATAGTGTCCTGATGTTCATTCCACCCAAACTACATCTTGTCAATGTAAAATTCCTACTTTAGCATTTATGGATGACATTTTGTGGGTGGCTAAATCCAGAGAGGATTTATCATAGATTACTTCAATTGCTAATAGTTTTTTTAACTTCAATGATATCCAAGTTAATTGGTTAAAATTAGAACTATTAGTTAATACTTATCAATCACAACCTTTTATTATTCAACGTAATCAACAACATTGTGAACTAATCCCTCATCACCCAAATGATAGCATTAGATACCTAGATATATGAATATCTTTATAACCTAATAACAACTTTATTATGAAACAACTGCACACTAAAATTAAAAATGCTGTTACTATTATGAAAAATAAAAGGTTGACTGATTTACAAATAATATATATATTCAATACAGTAATCCTCTCATGAATTGAATATAGATCTCAACTCACACTCCCATCGAAAGCTTAATGCAAAATATTAATAGCCACATTTATTGCATTCTTAAAAAGAAAGCTAACATTCTCACGAGTTACACCTTCTGATCTGTTTAACTTACATTACTTCTACAATATCATCCTATTACAATAATGACTTCTTTAATATTTCAGTTCAGCGCTCTTACAAATGATCAATGAAACTGGTATTTTAGGACTTATTTTTCTTATAAGAATCAATTAACTACAAATTAAAAAATGGTTGCACAAAAGCCTCTTGATATTTTGGCCTTACGATATGACATAGAAAAATGATGATTGGCTTCTATCTACCCTATATAATATAAAATAGTTGAATATATCCTTGAATGTCCTTCTTATATTTCACTAAAATATAGCAGGCGGTATACATACTATCAATGAAATTATTTTAACTAATTATAGAGCTTTCATTAGAGACTTTCATTAATGCTCAGTTCTCTATGTAGAATAATTATTTAACTGTCATAATAGCTATATGTTAACGTACAGTGACCTCTATACTATTACTAACTCTAAAAAAAGACTTTACACAACACCCAATTAGTTCACAATTATTAAAAACCTACTGTCAATCGATGAGCATAAAATGCTTTCACTAACGAATAGTTTTAAACATAACCATTGTTACAGTTATATTACTTGACCACTCAAATCTAAAATTGGAACCTACAACTACATTATTAGATAGGATAACGTCACTAAATTATTCATCACAGGTTGTCCTACTCACATTGATGACAACTTTGTATATATCAAATACTGCTTACTATTAGTAGGCTCTCATTATTATATGGTATTCAAAGATTGTGATCATTACTCAATACATCAAGAAGATGCAAAGAAATTAGAATCTGGTTTTTATAAGTATTTTCTTACACTACCTCACAGTCTTTATATCTCAATTCTAATTAAATTCAAGGATAAATACGTGGATGTCCTTCATACAGTTCTTTTAATTAGAGCTCTACATAAACTTGCGCTTACTAGATTTTTTGCTCATTTTAATCCTGCATTTGTAGTCACTCCTCAACCTTTTGTTTCATGATTACTCATTAATTTACTGGATAAATATATTTCTCCACCTTTCAATACTCAATTACAGAATTTTACTCAACAATTTATTAACTCCACTACTTTAGAATTTTATACAGATGGTTCCTTTCGAGACCTTAGCACTTCGTCTATTAAAATGAGCTTAGCATAGTTATAAACCAGTGATGGGAAATTGGACAATTTGATATTTTGGACAATTGTCCAAAACTGTGTCCAAAATATGTCCAAAACCAAAACTTATTTTAATTGGACAAGTTTTGGACAATTATTTATGTAATGATCAAATCCAATAAATATCATTTTTGATACATTAAATATAAAAATTTTATTAAATCGTTGTTAAAGTGTCTTCAAAATTGCATCTGGAAGTTATTTACACTTTTGAAATATGGAATCTCAAGAAATTATAAAAAAAATAAATATTCTATTAAGAATAAATAAATACAATTATCGAAAATCAGGGATACTATAAAGCATTACACGTAAAAAGGGTAATGATTATCCTAAAAAAATCACTTCCAGAAAATCTAAAGAAAGGGTAGAAAATGTTAATAATTTGTTTAATTCAAAAAAAGAGCTCAACAATCTCTTTTCCATTAATATAACTTATCTCTGATCCCATTGATGAGGTTTTTCGCATCGGTAGAAACTCTGGGCATTGCTGAACTAATAACATTTTCAAATTTCCATTCATCATCTTCAACATATAAGAGGTCGTGTTGATTAGTCGTGATACGTTGGAATTTTGAATTGTCATTCAGACTAAAACCGTATAATGGCTATTAATAAAAATTATAATGTAAGTAAATAGTTTTTAAATAGTCAAAATAAAAATAATCTTAATAACAACACTTACATCTACGTTATGAACACGTAAAGCATTATTGATATCTTCCCCGTAAGTCTGGTTCGTTTTGAATGACGCATGAATTTGTTCGCTTCCTGTTCGAAGCATATTTCTGTAATAGTTTAAGTTTATAATTTTTTGCAGAACACTTGGCGATTTGGAAAACGCAAACCACCTGTATTATCTCGTGGACTCTATATTCCACATCGTGTGCTAACGCGGCAGCTACCGTGTCTTTTAAGTTTGTAACTCCAACATCTCTCACAAAAATTATAACCTATTTTTTCCTGACAAACCTTACATTTTTCAAACAAGCTTACTATTTGTTGTTAATGGTTTGGGCATAGTCCCAGTTGGTTCGATTCCAACGAACAACCTAAAAAAAAAGAAAGGCGTTAGTGTTATTTTCTAATGCTATCAGAACCTTTAACACTACTTATCGACCGTTAAGTCCAAGAAGAACCATCTAAGAACGTCCAAGAGCGTCCAAAGGACCTAAATAAAAGAAGGCGTTAGAGTTGTTTGTTAACGTCATTAACATCACCTACTCATTCAAAGAAACTTACCGGTCAAGATTCGCCCAATAAGAATTGTCCAAGAACCGTCCAGGAACCGTCCAGAGCTGTCCAAGAAGCTTCCCTAAAAATAAAGAGGAACGTTAGTAATGTTCCTAAAACCATTATTAAAAAAAATTTTTTTTTTAAAAAATATCATTTACCTCAAAACAGCGCCTTAATGAACAAAGGTAAGTTCTTTTTTTTTTTTTGTTTTAGAATGATTATTACCGAAACTGATCGGAACTTATTCTCTTTTTTCCTCTATAAGACTGACTGATCGATCGATTCAAGATTTATTGGAATCTATAAAAGGTAAAAAATGTTTATTTATTTAATTAAAAAATTCATTAACGTCATCCCCCTTCGTAGGACTCAC
>CAJVPQ010002708.1:0-12952 GCA_910591825.1 Funneliformis caledonium
GAGAAAATTACAGATCAACATAAAATTACCTTATTTTTTAACCCCTGAATTTTAGTTTATTTTTAGCATAAAATGCAATATATCGATCAATTTCAAAATTGTTTGTTTATCAGACATAATAAACTTTTGTCCTACCATGTCTAACTTTAATAATGATAATGATAAAGAAAATTTTTTTCTTTTTGTTGAACATATTTCTTTAGAACAATATGAAGATAACGAACTTATGCATATAGTTATTAATGACTTATAACAATTTTTTTCTCTTGCTATTTGTACTTGTCATAACAAAAAAAAAAATGTTTTGATAAAATTGGGTTTAAAGCTTTTCTCAAAAGACATTTGAAATTTCGAAGTTTAGAAAAAGCATAGTTAGATTTTGTTTTAATGGATCAATTATTAGTTTTTTCTAATAATGAAAAAATAGTTAATAGTCACAAAAATAGAAAATTTTTTGATTATCATTTTAATTCTGAAATTTCTTTATGTAAAAATACTTATCTTAAACTTGTTAGAATTTCAGATAGCATTTTAAGAGCAGTTAAAAATCATTTATTAACTAAAGGATTAACAGGACGTCAACATGAAAATACAAAAAATCTTCCTAAAGTAGCATCACAAGTTACAATCAATCAAAAATTATCAACTGAAATTTATAATTTTATTATTAATTATGCAAATTTTTATGGATTTCTCTCATCAGGCTGTCATATGCAAACTGATTCTTTGGCAGTTATTTTATTACCTACTGAAAAAAGCTATGCTAGTATATATGAAGATTTTGTTGCAGTTAGTAAAGAATTAGATAATAGCACTTCAATTATATCATATAAAAGCTTTGTTCAACTTTGAAAAAATCTCACATCACATATTAAATTTATAACACCTGATACAGATTTATGTGATAAATGTGAAATATTAAAAAAAAATATTCAATATACAAAAAATATTGATGAAAAAAATAAAGCAGCATTGGATTTGAAAAATCATCAAGATAAAGCAAAAAAGGAGCGTCAATATTATAATAATATTATTATAACTAGTAATACATCTAAAGAAATAGCTTACATTTATTATGATTAGATACAAAATATTCCTATTCCTTTTTCACCACAGCAAGTTGGACAAATTTACTTCAAAACAGCATTTGCGATACATATTTTTAGAGTATGTAATACAAAATAAAAGCAACAACTAAATTATTTAATTGGTGAAGATGAATTTCCAAATAATTCTATAGAAAAAGGAGCTAATACAACTATTAGTCTTGTATTTAATGCTTTAAACAGATTTTATCATAGAGAACAGCATTTAAAAGTCACTTGTGATAATTGTATAGCTCAAAACAAAAACAATCTCTCTTTATTTTTTTGGTCTTGATTAACAATAATAGAAATGTATGAAACTATTGAAGTTAGTTTTATGGTTCTAGGGTATACAAAATTTTTACTAGATGGATATTTTGGTAATATTAAAGCTCTTTTTTGAAAAACACAAGTTAATAAAGTAGATGATATTGAAAGGTAGTAAAAAAGTCCACTAAAAATAATTCTAATCATGCTATTCGTTATAATAATGAAAATGGATAGTTATATTATGATTTTGAATTATTTTTAAAACTTCATTTTCAAAATTTACCTGGTATTCAAAAACATCAACATTTTTAGTTTAAAAAAGGAAAAATATTTACTCAAAAAGAGGCGGAAGGAGAATTTCAATGATTTAATATTTTAAAAAACAAATATTTCAAATTTTAGGCTCTAATAGCTATATTTTCTTCTAAACCTTTATTATTAACGTGTCAAGAATATTTGTATAAAAATATTCAAAAATTTGTTGATGAACCATTTTAGGATATCATGTGTCCTAAACCAATAGTGATAGATTATATTTTTTTTAAAAAAAAAGTAAAAATAAAATAAAATTTACGATTTTTATAAGCTTTTCTAGTACTATTCCAAAAACTCTATATAATAAAATCATTTGAAGTTTCAGAATCGGAGTAGTAAATAATCATTGCAATGATAATACTGAAAAAAAAGTGACGAAAGTTTGAAATGAGGTAAAAGCGTATGTATACGATGAAATTGTATTAAATTCTAGATTATACTATTTCAAGATCTAAATGATAAGTGTGTGAAATTTAAGATTGAACGGATAGAAATTAGAAAAGATAGATCAGGACGCTCAAAATGTATTATTCGTGAATTTACCAAGTAAATTTTCGGACTAGCTGATGATCATCTTGATCGTTTCCTTAAATATAAGTGTTCTAATTTTAGATTAGTCGATCTTTTTTAGTGACAAAAATTTCAATCGAAATAAATCAATAATTTATTATACTTGTACAACTTAAAAAATTAAATTTTGTATAATTAAATATGTTTAGTTTATGTTTATCAAAAAAAAATTTTTTTGACAGGGAGTTTCGGAAGTACATTTTGCTAGTCCATGACCTATTTGAGCCTTAATAACCTTTTTCAGGCATAAAATGAAGAATTCCATCAAGTAGAAACATCTCCAGTTACCAAAGAAATATTTGTATAATTAAGTTCTTTTTGTGTCACATTTAATCTTTCTGATTGTTTAGGTGATATATGAAAAAAATCAATAAGCTGCTTAACTTGTAAAATAAGTACTCTAATAATATTTAATTCTTTACTAACTGTTAATTGTAATGTATAGGCAACACATGGTAAGCAATTAATATTTTCCATTATTCAAGCAGCTTTTTTAATATTCAGATCATTATCAGTTGTTAATGCAATTATTATTTTAGTTAAATTCCATTTTTCAAAAATTTCTATTAAAAGTTGTGATATAATTTCTCCAGTATGAGGATATGGAACCTGTTTCAGTTCTAAAACTGCTTCCTTAGGTTTCCAATCTATTGATATCCAAGAACATATTACACTAATATATCCTTGTTTTGCTCTACTTGTCCAAAAATCTGTGGTTATAGAGGCGGCAATACAATCACTTTTTAATAACTCATTAAGTTGTATACAACTCCATATATAAGCTTTACCAATCATAGTTTTAATTGTTTTATCACAAGGAACAATAAAATTCTTATCAAGAGAATATAGCAAATTACGAAAACTTTTGCAATTTAGAATATTAAATGCTTGATTGTTATCCAAAATGAATTCTACTAATAATTGACGAGATTCTTCATATTCTTCTTCTTTTTTTAATCGTTGATTTTTAATTGCATCTTGTATATCTAATTGGTTTAAAGATTTTTCATTATCTATTTTTTTCTCATTTAGTTTATATACCTTATGAAATTCGTGCAAGATGACTAATTAAATTTAATGTTGTAGAACCATCATTATAAGAAACGCCACATTCTTTACCATCATGCATAATAATAGCACATGTAGATGTAATTAAGTTTTCTGAATGACGAAAGTAATGCCACACAAAACTACCTCCTTTTGGTATTTCACTTTCAGGTATTGAACTTGTAGCAATATTAATATTACTTTTATTATTTTCATCTTTATTATATGCTTCTTCTTGTTCCTGTTGTACAACTTTTTTCCTTATATTGGCAGTTGCTTTTGTTCGTCTTTTTACTTTTTTTGTTGATTTTTTTTTATTAAAATGTTGTAATTTAGAAGGAAGTTGAAGTAATTCGGTATCTGAACACTTTAATCCCTCTTGCTTCTCATATTCCTCTTCAGTTCTTTCATTTTCACTTGGAATATAAATATATTCATCATTATCAAAATTTCTAGAGAAACGCTATCTATTTAAGTTTAAAGGTCCCGCGTGACTGCTCATTATTCTTGAAGAAGTTAGAAAGACCGAAGATCATTAATTATTTATCGGATGTTATTTTAACTAATTTTTAACCAGGATTTCCCGATTTTGTGAAAAATTTCAGTGCGATAATTCATGATATTATTTTTATTTCGGATAAACAAATTAAAGTTGTACATGATAAATCGTTTGTGTTTAAATTAGTTAATTGCTTTGGAATTCCTTAAGACAAATATAAATAATTAAAATTTCATTCATTAATTTTAAACCACAAATATAAGATCGATTTTTCAGTTTGCATGCATAATAGCATCGAAATTTTGAAATGACCTGTGATCTACCTTTATTTTATTAATTACAATATGAAATTTGAACAAAAATACCTGGTATTTATTTTTAATGTAAAAAAATAATTATTTATAAATACATTTTATATAATTATAAATTTATTTTCTAAACTCTAAAGATTTGAGTTACTACGCATTTTCAATTAATTATTAAGAATTACTGCGTAACTAATTTTATAAAATGTTAATATCTTGAGTGTAGAAAGCACTCGAGTAATTCAATTAGTTAATTCGAGTAAGAATTCGAGTAGTGAACTCGAGTATATATAATTCGAGTCTACTCGAATTCTTACTCGAATCAAGATTCGAGTCTATGAAATTTTGACTTGAATCAAAATTTAACTCGAGTTGACTCGAGTTACACAAATACGAGTCCAGTCTCTATAACAGCAATTTACTTCTTTTATTTACAACAAAATATATATCATTATCTGCGTTGTGTTTTGTTATTTTATTATACTTTAGTATATTAAATTCATTTCTAAATTTCTTCAGCAACAGATTGAAAAAATAGTACGTTTTTGTTTGAAGGTTTAATAATATAAAAACGCAAACAAAATCCGTAATTAGCTATAATATTTTATTATACAGTTAGTTATATACTATTTTTCACTTTATTATTTTCTTTCCATAACAAATTTCTCTCTTTAATATTACTTAATTTATTAACTTTTTATTCGCAAAATATGTCAAAGAGGCAAATAATTTATAGATAAAATAAGCAAGTAAACTAATTATAAAAAAAATAATTGCTTGCATTAATCATCTAACCGTTATATGTAAACTTCCAATACATTCGAAAATTTCGCAAAGGAACCAGTGCAATTCCTAAAGTTGAGTTTAATAGGATGGAGGTTCATTCGCAACCAATTATTAAATTGAATAATTAATATTCAATTACGTAATCACATGATAGTTCGAAATTTTTAATAATTCCATTGAAATATAAATTCGTAAGTATACTGTATGTAATATGAACACCATATAAGAATTAGCAAAAGCTGTTTATGATATAATTCCATGGAAATATTAATCGGGTTTTCCTTTCTTTTTATAGAAAGTTTTAATGGATAAAGAATTAAATAATAAAAATTCATGATCGATTTAAGCTTTAAAGATTTAATTTTTGTAAAAAATTTTTAACGTATTTAAATCATTGTATTTGTCATGATAAATGAGTAAAAAAATATATAAGTTGCATAATAATTACCCGAGAAATTATTCGGCCCGGTTTATTATAATCCCTCTAATTTTTTTTATGCCTTTCAATTTACATTTACTATTGATTTCTCCTCTTATCGTATTACAGATGCATTTTATTATTTTCAAATTCAAGCTAAGTTTTTTATAAAACAATTAATAAGATTTATTAAAGCATTTTTTGTCTACTAGAAAATTCTATCAAGCCAGCTTTTTTTCATAAACACAATTTTTTATTGTAATTTCATAAAGCAACATACGTCCATATTTTTAGAATTACAAAATGATTTGATAATGATCATTCATATACGGCCCTGTAATTATTTCTTCAATATTTATTCAAAGGTAAACTACACCGTCAAAGGATATATTGAGATTTGGATAAGGATGTCTGAATTAGCAAAGTATTTCTGTGCTTGAATTAAGTAGAAGTACAAATAGCATGTATAAAATTCTAAGTACATGGAAGTTTAATAACTAAATCAAGTCATTTTATTTTGTGTAAGTTACTACATCAAAAAAAAAGAAAATAAGCGAATATTTTCAACAATGAATCATGTGACGCGAAAGAATGATAAAAAAACGTTACAAGTAATTTATAATTTCAAGTTTTGTTGCTTTTAAATGTTTCATATGAAATGATATAAAAAAGATATCCAAATTGTTTATGTTTGAATATTTTATCTAAAAATTTTTTTTTTTGTTCAGATTTAATAAATAATATTCACTTCTACTTCCGAATTTAGGAATTTAAAGGCAGTCAAAATTTTATAATTTCAGAAAAATCTAAAATTGTACTACAGAGGGTGGACAAAAGTTTCCGGACACCTTTATAAATGCGATTTAACAAATTTTCATCATATAATTATGATACTATACTGCGGTTATATGACCGTCTATTGTTTATTTACATAATCAAAATAAAAAAATTTGTGTTGCTTTTGTTGTTTTGACTTAATTCACTTAATCTCGACTAAATCGAAAAATAATGGGACAAAATAAAGAATTAACCAAAGAACAACACGGACTCATATTTTACTTGACCAGCCCAATGTCCTGATCTTAACCCAATTGAAAATTTATGTGCTGATATTAAAAAAAACATTCGTGCATATAAAAAACCACCATCGAATCGCTGACCTCAACTGCTATGTTAAAAAGGCATGGCGAGAAATTCCAATACATCCTATTGAAAATTTAGTCGATAGCATGCCACAGCGAATTCAGGCTGTGATTGCGGCAAAGGGAGGCCCAACCAAGTACTAAAGTTTAATATGAAATGTATGCCTTAACCAGCTCTAAATAAAATAATATTAGAATTTTTACTATTAATGCTAAAGAATTATAAGTTTTTTATTTGGTGAAAAAGTGTCCGGAAACTTTTGTCCTCCCTCTGTATATGAAATTCTCAACACAAAAAACAGTAACATTCCGAATTTGAGCTAGTAATTTTGTTCAATTTTAATATTTTGAGGACAATAAATAAATAAATCATGTTCTGACAATGTTGAATTAAAAAATATTTATTTATTAATATAAAATGACATTTACTGGATAAAATTAAAAATGTTATTTAAGCTTTGCTTAGAAGCTGCGGCGCCGTGACGATTGATTCTGTAAATTCGACATTCTGAAGCTTTAACTAATAGATCCGAATTATATAGCCTGATATTTTAAGTAAAGATTATTTAGTTACTCTTAAAAGAGAAATTGGGACCTTCTCTTACGCCAATTACATAGCGCCTGCTGAGGAGATTTTTTCATAATAGAATTCTGTTCTTTTTGTTAATTATCATTGATAAATTGTACATTGATACATAATACAAAACTTAGAGGTAACAATGCACTGTACTAGTTTCTAGTAAATAAATGAAATATAAAAGGTGTTATGCCTAATTCTGCATCTTCAAAGAAAGTGTTTCTTAGAAAAATAATTAAAAAAATTCCTCGGCGACATTCAACGCCATAAAAAATATGTTTCTTTTGACACTGGCATCTTTTTTATTTATTTAATGCTTACAACTTCTGATTTGTGCACATTGTAGTTTGCGTTAATTGAAATTGGACCTAAATGTCGAATTTATGGTTGCTGTGCCTCAAGTTAAATAGTAATAATAATAATACGAAATCCTTATCGAATATTGAATTATTATAATGCAGGAATAAAACTTGTTTTATTTCCTTCCAACTTTTTCAAGTTATATTGAAAAGACAACTAGTGTCATATTATAGTTCAAGTTTGGCGTCCTAATTAATAAAGTATGAAACGTTAGAAAAGAAAGGACACTCGCCTCCATTACCACAAGTCTGGTTAACATGATCCATAATACGGTAAATAAGCATAGGAAAATGGAAAAATTTTCTTTTGTATTATAACGCTTATATTCTAATGAGTTAATGAAATCTAAAACATTTCTCAATGGGACTTTTATTTTTAAATAAACTAATTAAAGAAATAAATATAAATGAAACTGAAAATGAAAATACAAAAATATAAAACTTAGGTGAATAAAGAATGCTATACACATAAAGAGATGAAAATTTATTAAGCGATCCTGTAGGTTTCGACGGAAAAATTGTTGTAATCATAAAAGATCAATAATGAAAAGTCGAGGTATAAGATTTCGACTATTTGCCGGTTATTATTTGTTAAAATGAGTTTTGACCGCATCTATATTGGCAATAAGTATACAAAAAATCAAATAATTGTGTGGCTCAGTTAAAAAAAAAATATAGCCAAGGTCAAGGTCCAAAAGCTCAATTTTTATTATTGACTATTTCATTAGCTATTATAAAAAAAAAAGGTTTAACTAACAAGTTATTCGTTGCGACTCAATAATTTTAATCACTACCATGAGTTCAAATATTTTATTTTTTTACAATCGGATCATGTCGTACAAAGAATATAACTAATGAAATTAACAATTGGTATATATACATAACATTACAAAATACTTTTTTAAGATTAATAATCTTTACAGCGAAATCTTTATAGTTCTTAATGTTCGCTAAGACTCGAATTTCATTAAAAAATCAAATTGTAAGAGGAATAAACGTCTGAAACTTGGTACGGAAAATCTTTATGCCACTTTCGATTATAAATTCTTTCAAATAATAAAAGTAACGACAAGATCCTTGGATTGAGATGGATCGAAGTTCCCTTTGTGATTGAATTACATTTTTAATAGTTGTCTCTTGGATGAAATTTTATTTAAACGTGTTTAAGTTGCTTAATGAAAGCATATAAAGGAGATGAAATTTGACATTTAATGAGATAAAACCTTCCGTAAAGTCAAATTGATGTCTTTCAATATCTGACATAAATTTTGTGTTTTCCAAAAAACTATCAATTATGCTATAGAAACACGACCGTCATTCTTAAACTATTCAAGGATGCATTGCTTTTTATGAATAATTTAACCAATGACCTACAAATGTAAGAAGGTTCTTTAGTCGTCGGTGAATCTGCCATTCACATTATAATGTACTTCGTATGTAAAGGTTGATTTGACTATGCTTGAACAATGTGTTTTCTCGTCGTTACCAAAATAATCATATTAACCTGCCTTAGTAATTTGCTCTTATCTAGTGATTTAATGATACTTGGGTAGTTGAAAAGTTGTTTTGAAATGAAGTTGTTTTTATTGACATGCCGGATCCTTCTAATTTCAATTTATCTTGTTCATTGACAAATAATAAGTTCGTATCAATTAACACATTAGAATATTTTTCCTTGAATTTCAACTGAAAAGGGATCATCTTAAAGCAAAAAATTGTAATCCGACACCAAAGGCAATCGACCAAAGCGCATGAATAAAGTGATTGAAATCTTTCCGTAAATACTGCACGATATAATTTGTTATTTCAAGTAAATCTCCGGAAAATAATTTAGAACATTCAATGTCGATAAAAAGGAAAAAGTGAAAAGCAATTGGAAGCAAAAAAAGGTTGAAGTAAAAGGTGATATCACGGTATTATAACTTAAGGTAATAAAATGTATATTATTTATTAGTAATCAGCTTTGCCTTTGATGGCTTATTGTGTTATGATAAACCAATATTAAATTCAAAAATTACAATAACGTCATTCTGGTGTTACATGGGCACGTGGTTTTCTGAATAAAAAAATCAGTCTTCCTAGGGTTTATTACAATAATTTAATTTCGTTTCGAGATTTTTATTCGCATGTTCGTAGAGAAAAAAAATACCAAATTGATCTTTCAACCAACGCGTCTTTTCGTGTTTTGTTTATTAAAAACGTAGTATCGAGCTATTATTTTAGGTGGATGTCATTTGAATTTGTCACTTTCCTGTTATTAACTTTATGTGATATAGGGGTGCATAGCAAAAGCGTTGTCTTGGTACTGTCTCTTAGTGGGATTATCCTCTTGAATCTGTGTATTCCTATGTGCCTAATTGCTCTGAAGCACGAGAATATGCCTTAGCAGGATAATACTATTCTTATGCATCTGTTTTGGATGTCAGACTCTCTTTGGTCTGACCTCTCTTTTTGTTTTTTATCACTTTGAACAAACCTTGAGAATGAGTTCCGAGCAACGGCATTTACGTATCAAGTTTGGATATGAAGGGTTCGTTGGAAGATAATTGGTTAGAATGAATCATTTCACTATTATTATTTATGAATCTTCTGAAGAAAGAAGCGGTAATTAAATGAAAGCGTCAAAATAGTTCATTGAGCTTCAAATTCATCAGGTTTTTTTTTTTATTAATTAAATCAAATAAGGAAATTTTTTAAAAATCGAATGAGCTTTGTTTACATTTTAATCGTTTATCGTTTAGCCATAGCATAATTAATTATTATCCTAATTTGTCGGTCAAACTTGTAGATTTCTTAATTTAACTTATAATTTAAAACCATTATTTATATTATTACTTGCTATTAATATATGGTTTCCAACGCTACACCATAATAAGATTTGATCGGAGAATGCAAAATAATATCAAAAATAACATTTTTATACTACCTTCTGACGCTACAAGCTAATATTTTACATTTGGGTTTTAATTCAACCATTTATTTGAATTTCTTTAGATAATTAAACCATCGATTAAACCATTCAAGAAATTTATGATAATAACTTTTATATTGAAATGCACAAAATGGAGTTAGGTGTCAACTGCAGAATGTGAAAGTATAAAAAACTTATTTGTCTCAATACTTATTCAATCCATGTCAATATATTTAAAAAAACTCCTTCGCAAAATTATGAATATTTATTTTAAAGAGGTGTTAATGTTTTTAACTCATTAATTATAGTTTTATAAGAATAATTTGTTGAAAGCAATTTCTTTATACAGTCAGAAATCGAAATAACGATTTGCGATAAACCGATTTTGGCCTATAACGAACTTTGTTTCTTAAACCAAAGCCACTTATAATAAAATTTATGACTATATACCGAATTTATTATAATTTTCGCGATATTGCATATACCGAACACTGGTTGTAAACCAGCTATAATTTATTTATTCGCGATAAGTCGTAATGATTTTTTTCTTGATCGATCATCGGAATCTTCAATCCAATCAAATAAACAGTAAATTAGTTTTGATTAGATTTTATTTTTTGTTCTCAAATTTTCAATAAGAAATAATATAGCATACTTAAGCAAATAACTAATAAGTAGAGGTTGGAACGGTTAATATGTTAACCGGTTAAAGATTTTTTTTAACCGGTGTTAGACCTGGAATCGTCTCAAACCAAGCTAACAAAATCAATAAACTTAATAACACAATTATCTCAAAGGCCTTTCCTAAGAGAAATTAACGATTAATAAACAAAACAATTTATTATCACGATTCACTTGTGTATTAGGTTATCACGATCAATCCTATGATGAAGACAAGAAGAAGGTTGAAAGTGTAAAATAGTAACTTTATTAAACTGTAGAGTTATAAGTCTAGTCCCAAGACTTATTCAGAAAACTATCTGATCGAACTCTGTTGACTCAAGGTCAACTTACAGGTCTATTTATATAAAATTGTTAACTAATACTATACTACGCCTTTCAATAAATACATATAACGAAAATAATATAAGTAATGAAAAGTAGACTATATAATATTTATATTAAAAGGTAAACTATTCGATACATGTAATATAAAGTTGACTAAACGATACATGTATTACATGTTTAACATGTATGATATTTGGCGCAGTTGAAGATCATTTAAGGCACAGTATAAACTGCGGCTAACACCGGAAAATGTCGTAAATTTTAAGCTGTGCTCGTCAATTAAAAAATTCGTGAAATGAAAGTTAAAAATATAGAAGCAAAGTAAAAATTAGATTTGAAAAATAATGCACATAAATTACGCGGGATTTTAAACATTGGATGCAGAGAGAGCTAGAGATGCAGATGAATTATTTGAAAATTATTTTTCTAAAAAGTTTGAAATAGAAAAGTTCAGCATATTTAAAAGCTTTATATATATTGATTAATGTGAATGTGATTCGGAGACAATAATATATTATAAAAATTATAAAGGTTATTAAATTTGTTTTACAATCTTGTTCTAAGGACAATTTCAAAAATATCGTATTCAGCATAATTTCCGATAATATGTTAACCGGGCATTAATTAATGTCGCAGAATTAAAAATCTCTAATAATAAATTTTTAATAACTTTTTAGATTCTTCTTAATATCTTCGCTCCAAATTTTACAAAAACATTCTAAATTATTGTCTCTTTCATGTAACAGCCCGTTTTTTCCAAAAAGAAAAATAATATTTATACTAAAAGAAATAATAAATAAATCTTTTTGTACATAGCTCTTTAAATAAAAAATTTTTTCTTTGTTGTTATTCAAGAAAGCGAGATGTCACATTTTTTTTTTAGGTAATAATGTATTCATTTACAGTTTTTATTTGTCTGAATGCTAACTTAAACCAAAGTTACTAAACTTTAAAGATTTAGGATTTTTTTATTAGGATAAATCGTAATAATAGTAGCAAATAATTCGACAAGTGTGCTTTACAATTATCTTCAATATAGGACTAGATATAGTTTTGATTTAATTAGTTGACAGTCAATGGAACACCCAATGAAAAATCGAGTTACGAACATAGAAATCATATGGTCCATAACTCGATTTTAATAGAAAAACTCCCCAATATTTAACATGCTGCAAGAAAATTTAAATTTAGCATCGTTTGATACTAAATATTTTATTTTTTAACAGTTTTCAAACAAGAGCTTCTAAATTTAAAAGCTTTAACAGATAACTAATACCTTACCTTTCTGTTTTAAACGCATTAAGAAAACCAATTAATAGATTATTTAATGGGAAGTTTGAAAATTGACCTCGCATATTCTTTTTAATAAATAACTTTCAAAATACAGAAATTTTTAATCAACATTCCGGGAAAATATTTTATGCAATTGATTCTCATGATCGGCAAAAGTGATTTTTCAACCAAAGTAATTTTCGTTTATAAAATAGTGTATCTCGAGCGATTTTACATACCGTATACTTCCGAAAATAAGCACCCCCCGAAAATAAGCACCCTCACATTTATATATATGCTAAAAATAAGCACCCCCGAAAATTGTAACACATTTTATTATATTTATAATAAAAGAAAAAAATATTTATTATATTTATTAAATTTACAG
>CAJVPQ010002709.1:0-12950 GCA_910591825.1 Funneliformis caledonium
TATAATTAACCAAGTATAAAACTTATCCTTCGCAAACCCTTTGAAACTATTATAAATTATCTGTGACCCTTTGCATTTGTGCAATCCCTTTTGTTAGTGAACATATTATATGATATTGTATTGATTCACTATATTGACTTGGAGTCTCTGAAGCGTAATCTCTGAAATATCTTTGAGTTAACTTTGAGTTTAATTTGTGTTTACCTCACGTGATTTATATTGAGAATAATCCTTCGACGTTATTGTAAATCCTCACCCGTGATTCCTTGAGTAATTGTCTTAGTTTTATTTACCCTTTCGAGATTTTATTTGAAGCCATGAAACTATCGTGACAGCGTGCTAATATTAATATAAAATTAGTTCTTAATATTTACGTGACCTTACAGTATATATCTAAGTATACTAGCAAGTTAGAACCTTAATCAAAGGTTTTTTCAGAAACATTTAGTCAAATTCTCAATAATAGCAATCCAAATAACCCTTTAACCATATCAATTCAGAAACTTTTACTTAAAAACGTGGTTGAACGAGATATATCAGCCTAAGAAATCTGCAATTTTCTTCTTAATATACCATTATATCACTCAAATTGATAGTGTGTATCATTAAACCTCTATGAAGAGGCACTAAGATAGATATGTAATACAGGCAGAAGCAAAAATCAGCCTAGAAAACCTGCCATCTACTTCTTGGTATATCATTATATCACTTAAGTTGACATTGTATATCATTAAATCTTTATGAAGAGGCATTAAGGTAAATATGTAGCACAAGCAGAAATAAAAATAACAAGATGTTTAATATGATAACAGTGTTAGTTGCACATCAAAATCATTTCTAAAAAAGTACTGAAATTAAGATGAACAACTCGAAGATTTTTTTATTTAAACTGTATCTAACTCACAGATATATAAACAGTTATTAGAAAATATGCACAAAGAAAAATATAGTTAGAATCTAACTTAGGCCATCAGCTATACAAAATGGTGATCAATAGGAAGAATTTTGCTAAGTCAAAGTTCTCCTTCATGTATCATATTGAAACATATAATAACTAACTAAAAATGATAGCCCTTGATCATCAATTTATAACCAATACCTCAATACAATCAATGCTGATCTAAAAAACTTACTTGGACAAGTAGTTAATAATAAAATAGAATAAAATAATGAAAAAAGCTTTGATGAAATATCAGAAGAAGAGCAAGAGAAATTCAGATTCAATTAGATGCATCTTGCAAAAATGAGACCAAATGTGCATATAAATAATGACTCTAACCTAGGATTATGAGATTTAGACCAGAATCACAACTGGACCAATAATACTTAATAATAATATTTAAAGAATAACTTAGCAAAAGCTTATAATTTTGTGTACTAAGCTTCATATAACAGTGAAAATTATGATATAGAAGACGAAAATGATATATCAGATATTACGTATCAGAATTTAAATAAAAAACAAAAAAATATACAACAAAATAGAAACACACTACAATAATACTATCTTAAATTATCAGGTCAAAGCGTTAAGAATTCTGATCATGAGAGCCGTGAAAATCAGAAAATTATATCTTATCGAGACAATAAGAAGAAGGCTTCGCATAATGACAAGAAACAGAACTAAATTACTAGTAATTGTGATTGCGCTAATAGGATAGTTGCATTTAATATTAATGGAACAACAATTCACTCTACCCTATCCATATCAATAATGAATGATAAAAAATTCAATTCAAATAGCATCTGCCTAAAGTAGCTTCAAGAAAGATTATAAGACGTGAGTTATATCATAATCGATGAGAAAAGTATGGTAAGTTGACAAATGTTCAACTTAATCAACATGAGATTATGACAAGCATTTTTCAAAAAAAAGAACCTTTCAGAAAACGTTTTATCATCTTATTCAGTAACTTTGAGCAGATCCTGTAATACTCGATCTTCCTATATATACAAATAACATGTCATATAACTCATCATCAAATAAAGACATAGCAGTTTACAAATAATTTAGTAAAGTTTACGAATTTGATGTAATCTAACATCAATCTGAAGAATCTGAAAAGCAACGGAATTTCAGAGATATACTCTTAAGGCTATGAGAAGGAGATAGTAGTTTAAACAATTAGAAAATTCTTGCAAATCACTTTAAAGAGAATTTAAATCAGATCAAACGTAATCGATTTCTAAATGCTGTCTTTATATTAATAAAGTGGACAGATGTAGACATAGTTAACATTGAGATGCTTAGGAAATTAAAATAACCAGTAGCAAAAATTTGTGCAGTACATACCAGAGGAAAAGAGGCTAAATGTGCAAATTCTGACGTAATAAAGGAACTTAAAGTACAGTTGTTATTAGCAAAAGGCTATCATATTATGCTAACAGTAAACCTATAGATAAAAATAAGATTGGTTAACAGATCAATGGAAATTATTAAAGACATTCTATTTGAAAATCTGAGATCTCTGACGCTTCCTGCAGCAGTATTCATAAAATTTGAAAAATATAATGGTCTCACCATAAAAGCGTAGAAGGGATGAAATAATTCTGAAAGCATCTATCAAATATAGTTGGGAAGATAAAATAGGAGGACATGTTCTCAGCTTCAGGTATCCATATATCTCGCGTGGGTCATTACTGTGCATAAAAGTCAAGGTTTGACCTTGAAAAAGATCAAAATCGATATTAGAAATAAAGAATTCGTGACCAGTCTAACATTTATTGTGCTATCACAAGTTCATTCACTAAGTAATATATATTTTAAATAGTTTACCTTCAATAAGCTTCAATATATCAAGCATTGTAAAAGCTGGAAGAACAAAAGATCAAAAAAGAAAGGTTTCATTTGATGATATCATAAAAAGTTCAAAAGATAAAACAAAAATAAAATAAAAAAAATAACAGAAAAAAATAAAATATAGCAGATAATATATTTTTAATGAATTATTTCAAATTTTTTTTGTAATTTACTTTTATACAAACAAACAAATAAATAAATATATAAAAAATAAAGGAAAAAAAAAATGAAAAATTAATTTTTTTTTAAATTTTATTAACTTTTTTATTCATGCATATCGAATCTGTAATACACAAATAGATATAACATATAAACAGCCAATTAATATTAACTCAACGGTCAAGCAGGCAGACAACAGGACATATTTTATCACTTAATGTAATACCTTCATTTCGTTTTAGACTAATAAACTGATAGAAGTATTATGGCATAAAGTATTCACTAATATATTCTGCAATTAAAAATACTATTAGTCATAATATGATTTATGATTCAATTATTTATTTACCCTTGTGGTATTTTCAACATTTGATTTTTTTACGCTCGCAGACTGTTAGCATCCTGATCTAGGCATATCAAGAATAGACTTGAGATCTATCAGTGAATAGTTACATAGTGATACTAGCACTTAAGTGCTTTATTAATAAGATGGTTTAGTCAGCCAGCTCGCTTCTTTAAAATGGCCTACCCCATTGCTACCATGTAACGATCTGATTTTGTCTATGAGGATATTTCTGTTGTGTTTTGACATTTGACTCTTTGACAAAGTCAGCGTATCAAGGATAGACGGGTTTATCAATGAATAGTTATGTATCAACATAGTATTTTATTGACAAAGATAATTTGATTAGCTAGCTCACTTTTTTGAAATAGCCCACTCCATTACCACTACGTAATGATACTTCAGTTACAACATCTAGCTGAACACATTCATATTTTTATAATCAAATATCCTGATTTCCAAATTCTATATTGAAGATAAGTACATAAGCATCATTATTTATACGTTGTAAAATTTTTTTATTTGCCACATATATGTATTAAAAAAAAAGTAAATTCTATTAAGGAATTGAAAAAATGCTAAAGAATCAAGCCAAAAAATCAAGCTTACTTTATTATTACTTTGTGAAAATTACTAATTTGATTGATTAGAGATATTATTGATGCAAATAATAATAAATTAGATTAGTTTAATTAGTTTTATTTGATTTTTATTTTACTTGCATGAGGTAGATGAAAGGATTCACTAACCTAGACATTATCTTTTTATATAATTTGCAGGATCAATCTTGGAATACACTTTGGGAAAAATTATATTAGTATGATTGCATCACAAAATCTGATCAACCGTCTCTCCTTAATTTAACAATAAAAGAATTTAATACTATCCATATGTAAAGATCATCAAGGGACTATACATATTTTGAGAATATACAAGAAAGTTTAATAAATTATTTTACGGCAATTACTTGTTTCCATTATACATGTAATGATTACTATAATATTACTACGCATTTATCGAGTTTTGAATCAATAATAAAAAAAAATTTCATATAAGTGAAGCATTATACTGCTAGTCCTTTTGTGATGTTAATATGATTTTAAAATCTTATGAGCATGATGTGAACTCTTTTTCCTAATATATATTCAAAAAATGCATACTTTAACCTTTTCAGAGTAAAAGTAAAGTAAAAGGCTGATATCATACTACATATTTTAAGGCTAAAGACGTATGCATCAATCTTATAATGATGAAAATACCTAATAATCTAACAATTTTATGCTATTTTTATGCTAATTAAAGAAGATATTTTAAATATCGTAGGATATAAATTTTCTCAGGTAAATCAAAAGAATTTGTACCTTTCCACTTTCTTCGTATTAGTTTCTTATGCTACTTACCACATATAGAGCAAGGAGTTCTACTGGCTATTCAATAGAATTTAAGTTTTTCTCCACTATTAAGTAGAAAAGATAATTCAAGATACTGCTTTTCAACCGTTTTGACGATTAGAGAAGATGGCCTATTTACTTTATAAATATGCCTAAGTTTAATTGAAATCTTCAACCTCAGCTTTGGACGAATTGGCTGAACTGAATCCTGAAGAATTATCTGAATAATTAGAGATATGAACTAATAAAATTGATACAGTTGGAATGTTTATCTTAGATTCAGCAGGTAAACTTAAAATAGTTGTATTATTAATGATTATTTTCGAAGTCATGTAAATGTGAATTTTTTTACACAATATTGATAATAGTATCAATTTGCATATCAGTTAACTTTGAGTGTTTATTTGCACTATAAGATTTGATTTGCATAATTTTATCTTTCTAATTTTGCTGAATAAGGCTTAGTTAGCTGGTTTTTTTTACGCAAGTTTACATAAGAGACTCCTAAAAGATACTATAGCATATCATCATAAATCTGCCCACTCATAAGTTTATAGGCTTTTTTATCTGTAATAAATCCATTTTTAGATTCCAAGTAAAATCTCACTGTGTCTTTTTTAAAATACTTTTATAGCATACCAGCTTATGGTTTCATTTTGTTTAGTTCATATAATCTTAATTTCTGCAAATTTCATTTTTTTTTATAAATAAGCTAATTCGATTGCAGGTGATTGATAAACAGTAATACTCTCCTCTACATTAATAATCTTAACACAATCTTCTTTCGAAGATTCTATAAGCAATTCTTATATCAAAGGTTATATATTTATTTCAGATGATTTTATTTTAGCATTTTGTTCTGATATGATGAGTTATTAGAGATAGAATGTGAATTTGTGGATAATTCTGAATTCTGATTTCTGCAAATTATCTCTGGTAATAAACCGGATAGTTCAGATGAAGTGTTATCTGAAGGAATATCAGAAATACTAGGTAAATCTAAGTCTCAAAGCTTTTTTTCCCTATTTCTTTATCTAATTTCATTATTAACCTTTTTCTTGTATTTTTCATCTAAGAAACCATTTATCTTTTTATCCTTTAATGGGGTTTTTTCAGAAGAAATATCTTCAATAGAACTCACATCATGTAAATTAGTAATGTCTTAAGTTTGCTATTTGATTTCAGAGTCAGATATTAAATCATTCTCAATAGAACTAGTTTTAAGGTTATTTCATGAATTATTATACAAATCTCATTTTTCAGATAATAAATTAGTTCTAAGACTTCTTGTTCTTTTATAATAGGAATTTCAATCATATTAGCATTATGATTTGAAGATTTAGTATTCTGTGAAGTTTTGATCTGAGAAAGATAATTTTTTTTGTAATTGAACATTCAAGACAAACACTATAAATCATACGTCTATCTGTAAGAATAGTAATAATATTCTTTTATTGCAGATTTGTGAAAATAAGTTTGTGACATTCTAGACATAAAGCAATTCACGAATTCTTCTGACTAAAATATTCTATACAGAAGTATCTATATTTGGTCAGGATTCTCTAAAGCATTTAATGTAATATATAATATGATCTATTATAGCGATAAATTTATTATATTTATTAAATTTAAGTAATAAAGTTGTATTACTCAATAAAAATCATGTGATCACATGAAAAAATTCACACTTTTTTATGAGAAAAAAGAGAAATTCATTAGTCAGTATTAAAAACCCTTAGTGGGTGACACTTACTAAAGCATACTAAATAAAATTATACATCATTATAAAAAAATGGAAACCATGTCTTGCTAGGTATGTATTACTAATATTACTATCATGTATTACCTGATTGCTATACAATTCCTTAATGAAAAACCTTTTTAATTATATAATCAATTTTTTTGACCTAATTTTGCAATATCCAGAACAGTAAAAGATCTTACGCATTATATTTTCTCAGATTCTATATGGCAGAAAAGGTCATATATTTTCTGTTTTTTTTTCAAAGCACATTTCTAGTTATCTTCTTTAGAAGTGAGTTCTAGATTTTTTTATTAATAAGTATCTAAATCTTATACTCTTTATTAGTTTCATATAGTAGTTAATACATTAAAACAATGCTTTTCCAAAGAAATAGTATATATGTATTACTTTCTAATTTGAGACTTTAAATTTATCTTCAGCATTGGTAATTTTAAAATATAACAATAAAAATGTATTAGAACTATCTCCTATTAAGACATCTTGAAAAGATCCTTCTTTTTCATTACTTCTGAAATCTTAGATATACTGATACTCAACTCTTGTATAAGGTTTTTAGAATAAGAGAGTCCTCAATCTTAGTTTGTTTTACTTTCTTATAAAGGGTTTATCTGCAAATATACTAATCCACTTCTTATTATTAGCATCAAGCTGAATTGCTATTTCTTTCTCTCTATCAACAACTTTATTTTTATCTATTTCTTGATTAGATTCTTCTAATATTATTATAATTGTATTGATTTAAAGTTGCTTTTCTATTTTACTAACTACAGATAATGTATTAGACTGCAAATATCTCTTATTGGCAACTTTAGAAGAAGCATCATCAATTTTTTCAACATTTTATCTATAATCAAAAAATGGATATACATTTATCAAAGTATGTAAAAATTTTTTCTCAATGCAAAGTTTATAAAATACATATTTATAACTAAATAGTATGAACACTTTGATAAAAAGTTTTAAAATCCCATTAATACACTTTGAATATAGACTTAACTCTAAAACTCTAATAGATGCATCCTCAAGACTTTTTAGGATATTGTAAGTAAGATTTTTAAGATTGATTAAAGTTAGGATCTAATATAGAAATATATAAGAAGTGAGTCAGATTAGATTCTTACTGAAGGAGTTTTATAGCACTTGAATTTTCAGGAGAAAATGATCTTCAGATCAGTTATTTATTAATCTTCTTACAAATTAATAAAAATGATAAAAAATTAACATAAACATTTTTAAATCTTATATAAGAAATAAAGATTGATAAAATTTCTATATTTAAATACTGTTTTATTGTATCTTTCAAATAAAAATATTATTTGCAAAAATAAATGCAAATTTATATATGATTTACATATCACATAACCTAATCTTTAATAAAAATTTCTTTTAAACTTCGCATTTCTGATATATATTATATATTTTAGATAATCAATTTAGTCTACTATCTTAAACTTCTTTCATAAATGATAAGTTAATTCTACCATTTTCTTCTTATATTCACTTACTATATTTGAAGTCTCTAAATTAATTACTTTTTCTTTTTGAAAAATATGAGAAAAAAGTAAATAAATATTTATTTTAAATAAGTTTTTATATTATTAATATAAATATCTTAAAGCATATATATATATTAAGATAATACCTCTATATTTTTGATGTGATAAAAATGATTTTAAAAAGTCTCGTGATCGAATAGCACATCTTGAAAGAAAATTTAAGTATAAGCCAATATCTACTCTAACTTTTGTACCTAAATTCCAATTATCACCATTTACTTTAGTAGTCTATATATAAGAAAAAAATCAAAGAAAAGAGAAATCAAAAAAAGAATACATTATCTATTTTATAGATAACCCCTTTTATGTAGATCAAAAACTAAGTAAATCCTAAATCTGAACTAAAAGTAGTTACCTAATAGAACTTATACATGACAGAAACTATATTACTAAAAAAAGGTAAAGAGATAAGTCAATCCAAATACTTGAAAATCAGATAAGCATTTTAAAATATGAAGAAAAAAATTAGTATAAAGATAGAAAGAACTTGATTTAGGAGACCATGATATACCAGAAGATTTAAATCAATATATGTAACTTTATTATGATCTTAAATAATATAATTCAGAAGCTAATTATCTTTTAACATTAGAAGAATAGAGGAAGCCTCTTTTACATAAATCAAAGACTAAGTAAATTCTGAAGCTAAGTCAAGTCAAATAACCTAAGCATATGCTTTAACGTCTTTAGCTTGAAAAGGACAAAAAAGAGGAGTAGCTCTTTCACACAGATTAAGGATTAAGTAGAATATATTTACTTTAAAGAATATTATGTTAGAAATTCTAAAAGGTTATATAAAAATAAAACCTTAATGATTAAATAGATAGAAAATAATTTTTATGCAGAAGATAATCTTGCATATACTTTAATATTCTAATAGGTAACATAGTTAAATATAAAGAGATACTATATATACTTTAACTTATGATAGTATTTTGACAGAAAATTAAAAAATCTCTTCAAACATAGCTTAATAAGAAAGATCAGATAAAATCAGTTATAGCAAGTTTAAACAAGTATTTAACTATTATAAAAGAAAGTATTTCATAAAAAATAATATAAATAGATTTATACTATAGAGGACAAATACATCCAATTCTTTTAGAAGGAGATATAGATGAACATATAACCAAACTGCTGAAAAAATAGATAAACAAATTGAAGATACATTAAAAAAGGGATCTGGATATATTTTCAAACAAATTCTTTTAATATTAATTAAGTCTTATACATTTTATCATATTCTTAGAGCATATATTTATATTTTTAAAAAGCTCATAAAGATCAAATGTATCATCAATTTAGATAATTATATACTTATAGATTTAGAAACAAATAAACTTTTTGAAAAATGTCTTTAAGAAGCATTAAAAGCGTACTTTGCATATCAGGATGGACATACAGAACACTTTAAAAGAATTTTTTGAACAAAGAAACTTAAATTATATCTGAAAAGATCAAACTAAATGGAATCACTATATTAATACCTATTTACTTATATATATTCAAAAAATTTGAGAAAATGAATTCTGATATTTCTATTAATATTTGGAGGTAGAAAAAAGAATTAGCAATTCTAAAATCTGTAATTTATAGTAAAAACTTTAATAGATCTCATATTATACATCTTATGGCTCTTACTAAAAAGAGTGGTTTCTCTAAAAATCTAAATATAATCAAAAAAATCATTTTCTATGAATAAAAAATCATAATGAATTAGTATTTAGAAATACAAAACATTATGGTAAAAGATATTTTTGTAATCGATGTGAATTAAATTTTTCAACTATAAAATCTAGAGATTATCATCAATAATATTATTTTAGATTTGGAAAAGATTATTAAAGAGTTGAAATGCTAGTAAAAAAGGTTAATTACTTTGAAGAATTTAAGAATTATAGACAAATGATAAATATATCATGTATAATTATAACTGATTTTAAGGCAGATATTAAAAAATGTGATGAAATATATAATGGTACCTCTGTCACATTAAGTGTCACTCATGATTATTTTTATACTAATTTTTTACTTATTTTCTGGTCTCATATAAATAGTCAGAAAATCACTAATTTTATAAAAATAGTTTAAAAAATAATAACAACTTAATAATTTGTATTAAAACTAAATAACATTTTTTATTTGAATTTTATTTGATTAATATTTGACTAATATTTTTATTATATATTATAAAAATATAATTTCTAATAAAAAATATTAATCGCATTTAAAAGTAATATTAATATTAATATTACTATAATTTTCTACAGAAATTTTTGGAATTTTTGATTTTTAATACATTAAATTATCATACAACTCATTATTTTTTATAAAGATAGTATTATTATATTATTTAATTAGATCAGATACCTTAGAAAATCTTAAAAAAATTATAATCAGTTTTAAACAATAAAATTAATAATTTTAATAAATGTTTGTTTACATATCAAATTGATTTATTAAATCTGTTAATATCACATCTTTAGTAGGAATTAGAAGAAAAGCATAAATTGATGCTGATTGATAAATACCCCTGCAATTGTTTTATGTCTTGAAAAATTCATCTGTTCATCAAATGTAATACTAGATTCAACAAGATTGTGAATACCTATTGATCTCATTAAATGATTAGTAATGTTACGATCTTTAAAATCTAAATCAAAATTAAAATATATACTATGTATTATCATATCATATAATCCTTTTCTAGCTTTGTTATTAAATACCAATTATTATTATATATATTTTTTGGTATATTGATTGATACAAAGAAATAATCATTCTTAACATTATTAGGATATTTATTTAAGAATTTTTGGATATCTATAACAGGAGTATAAATATTTTCTGAAGTATCAGATAGTATAAAACTTGTACTAGATATTACATATAGATCTTTAATTCTTCTTGCATAATTCTTTTCTTTAAGTAATTCAAGCTTTATTCCATCATCATCTATTTTAATAATCCAAGAAGTTTTTAATCGTTTAACATCATCACCTCTTAAATAGTATAATAAAATTAACCAAATTCAAACCCTTCAAAAAGACTTTTAAAAGTATCTGTTTTGATAATAAGTGAGTTAAGTATAAATTTAATTTTATCAATTTCTAAGGGATTTGATTGTTTTTGATTATTTTATTCTTGATTAGCGATTGATTTCATATGACTATCCAAAGTTCTATGTAAACTTTTAAATTGAAAAGTATCAAATAAGTTCACAATTCTAATTTTCTTAAATATTTCAGAAATTCCTTTTGTTAATGTACAAAATCTAGTATATAGTGATGATACTTTATATTCTCAACCATTAGATTTTCTTACTTTCACTAAAAATTGTTCTAACTGTTCAGATAATGTTTTATTATCTAATTCAACAATTTTATTTAAATAACTATGGGCTTTATGAAACTTAATAAATAAACCTATTCATATATTATTAGATTTGTCTATATTTATATTTCTTGATGCATTCTGAAATTTTAAAATTGTTTCTTTGGTTGATGAAACAAATTGCGTTGTCATTATTAATGTATAAAAAATAATGTGAAATAGAAAGAAAAAATTTAAGAAAAAATGAAGCATGGGAAAAAATAATAACAAAAAAAAGTTAAATCACTAAAAAAAGTTAAATTGCTAAAAAAGTTTAACTCGCTAATCATACATAATCATATGTTATATTTAATAAGTGACACATTCTTAGGAATTACCTATTTAATTTATAGGGGGTTAGAAATACCATGGTTTTTTTCCTTTAGGAAAAATCATAATATTCCTAATCCCTTATAAAATAAATAATACAAGTCTACTGAGCAAAAGGTAAACAGTTTCTGCTATCTTATTTACTAAATTAATATAGAAGATAAATAGAGTCCTTTCCTATATTAAAAAGGAAATGTTACCTAAAAATTTATCTAAAGAATCAATCAGAAACTGATTACAATCAATTAAATCTTAGTTATTAAGGCTGATTGAATTAAAACTGAAAAAAATCAAGAAGATATTTGCTAAAGTAGTTAGTTGTTAGATTTGTAAAGGTAAGTTTGATATAAATATAGATGAAATTAAATGATTAGAAAATAAAATAATTAGTCTTAAGAAAAAATTAGAAAAATTTAAAAAGAATTGATCCTAAAAAGACTATTTAGCAGAATATAATAGTATTCAAATTAGAGGTTTAGCTCCGGTGAAATCTGATCAATTCATCATTTGATCTAATCAAATTTCAGATCATCTGAATTTCTATTTATCAGATTTCAGATTATCTGGTATAATCTGATCAATTTTCATAATTCTGGCTGGAATTATAAATTTTGGGCAGAATTATAAAAATTACGAAAAATCACATGATTTTTAATTTTTATATGCGCAGGTTTATTGATCAATTTCCTTTTTCAATGATAGCCATTCCACAAAAAAATTTTCTATTTTTAAATTTCAATATTCCTTACATTTTGTGCAATTATAATGCTGATCATTTTCTTTTTAGTGATTGCCATTTCACAAAAAATTTGTTTTCTGTTTTTGATTTCTGTGGTCTTGCCACACTATGTAATTTGTGTAATCCAGTTTCTAAAAATGGTAATGATCAGAGGTCTCGTATTTTAAAATAAGTCATTGGATCAATTAGAAAATCCAATTTCTATCTGGTCAATCCTGTGATATAAACAGATCAATTTGAATCCAATCAAATTTTGGATGGATAATCGGATATCTGAATTGATCAGATTTGAAGCATACCTCTAATCCAAATAACTATTGATAAAGTGATTAAGTAATTGCTTGTGTAAAAGCTAAAATTAATAAGGTTTAAGATCACTATTACAGTAGCGGTCATAAGTATCCGACCGCCCGAGATTGTCCAAAATTATTATATAACTACCCCTTAAATTTTCCAGAAATATAATATAACACAATACATGATCACCTGTAAATT
>CAJVPQ010002710.1:0-12950 GCA_910591825.1 Funneliformis caledonium
TCGCCCAAATTACGGAATTTAGGAACAAATTTCGGATCAGCTCTCAAAATCCGAAATATTTAGGATTTGAAAATAGGATTTCGCCCACATCATTATATTATATAAATGACTGTTAAATTGTTAATATAAATAAAAATTTTTTGCTAATTAAAAGCATGATATGTTCAGCCACAAAATCTGTCTGTCAAACCGGTCGGTCAAAAATCGGTCGACTACATCCCTAGATGCATCAGAAACTTTTTTTTATGAAATTATTACAAAGATTGATTATTCTAATTTTACTGATAATACAATAGAATTTTATTGAATTTTATAAAATCAAGTCGTATTTGATTATTATTAAATGTTAATAAATTAATTAGCAAAGGAAAATGTAAAAGTAAAAAATTTTGGATTATGCATATTAAAGAAATTGACGAAATTTAATTTTTACCCAAATGTTATTGCAAATAATAAAAAACAAGTTTGATCAATATTTTCTTTAGACCATTTCTTCTTTGTAGTCTTTATTTATTTTTATTATTTTTTATCAATAGATATTTGATTTACTTCTGCAAAAGAATAAATTCTAGCTAGTTGATCAAATAATAATAATAATAATAAACTTATCCTAATATAAACAATCTATCAATATTTTGATTATCCCTCGATATACCAACATACGAAAATCATTTGTTTCGATTTGCAAGGGCAATTTCATTCAACTATCATTAATCAAGTTTTTTAGTATTTAAATGCTGTTACTAAGCAATTTCATTTCTAATTCACATGATGATTAACTTTGGATGTTTCAAAGTTTAACCAATTTTTTGTTTTATTTTGACATTTACGGGCTGAGCAACCATTTCAAAACATTAATTAATGTTGTGCGACAATGTGACATTGATCATCATTTTTAATTTCCCAAAGTTGATAAAAAGAGGTGTTTACTTTCTCTCTCAACATTTAAAAAAAAAGTCAGAATAAAAATTTATAATGGCAGATGTAAAGTTTTTACCGAAATTATCACAAAATTTACTTGAATGTTTAGAGGATGATGAATATTATGACGTTACGATTGAAGTTGGAACGGATCCATATGTAAAAGTATTTCGTGCTCATATGGTAGTTTTATATTATCGTTCTCCTTATTTGCAAAGAGTTTTGTCCACCAACAAAAAGAAAAGTGATGGAACTTTGTTGCATATTACGTTACCTAATATCCTACCAGATATTTTTCATGTAATCCTGAGGTAATTTAAAAAATAGATTTGCTTTGGTGTTTGTAAACAAAATATTTTAAATTTTATAAATTTTTTTGATTTCAAAGGTACATTTACGGAGCGAAACTTTCTTTGGAAGGATATGATAATTCTGATATCATTAACATCTTGATTGCCGCTAATGAATTAAGTCTTCAAGAATTAGTCATCCATCTACAATTATTCTTGATTGAAAATAAAAATGATTGGATGGAAAAAAATTTTAACTCGATATATCAGACAAGTTTTAAACATGATTCTTTCTTGGAACTTCAAAAATTTTGTACCAATTTAATGTTAAAAGAACCAGAAAAATTATTTAATTCCGTTGATTTTGTTTCAATTTCAGAAAAATCTTTGGTCACTCTTATTCAAAATGATAAACTTTCAATGAGTGCTGTTCAAATTTGGGATCATGTGTTAAAATGGGGACTCGCTCAAAATCCAGAACTTTCTTCGGATCCTTCCAGCTACACAAAGGATGACTTCAAAACTTTGAAGAATACCTTGCAACAATGCATCCCATTTATAAGATTCCGCAAATTAACTTCCAGGGAATTTTTGAATAGAGTTCTCCCATACAAGAAAGTATTACCAAAAGAATTATTTGTGGATTTAAATAAATATTACTTAGACTACGACACTCAACCAAGTGAAATTCAAAAGAGCTCAACAATTATTGGTTCAAAAATCATCACAGATAAACATGCTGAATTAATCTTGAAATGGATTAATAGAATGGATGTTAAAGATGAATTAAAAATTCAATATGAACTGAACTTATTACTTCGTGGATCTCGTGATGGGTTTAAATCTGGAAGGTTTCATGAACTTTGTGATAATAAAACTCATACTTTGACAATCATTAAAATAAAAGGTGGTGACGAAATACTTGGAGGGTACAATCCTATTGAATGGAATAATTTAAAGTCATTTAGTCTACCATTTTATAATACTAAGGAAAGTTTTATATTCTCTTTTAAGGGTAAAGAAAACATTGAAAACTGTATTTTAAGTCGGGTAAAAGATGTAAATTATGCTATAAAACATTGGTTTTATAGCGGTCCTTCATTTGGTCAGACAGATCTTAATATAAATGGAATATTTTTTAATCAATGTAATTGTAGTTGTAAAAAGAATTCTTATGAAAAAGAAATCAGAGAAACTGAAGATTACTTTTCTATAGAAGAATATGAAGTATTTCAAGTTAAAAAAAAAATAAACAAAATGTATAACAACATGTAATCATCATATACTTATAGAATAAATTCTTTTATAAAATATTTTATTATCTTCAATGTATCCTTGTTAGTTTATTTATTTGCTTGCAAATTTAAGGATATTTAAGTGTTGCCTCAACGTCGACATTCTATATTTCCGAAATTCCGTCTATTAAAACAAACTGATAAAAATTGCTTAATTAAAACTTAGAAAAAAAGAAAATTTATTTATCGGATAATAAAGATCATAATGAAAAGGAAAGGAATATTTTATGTATAATAAATATTGCTATCTAATTCTCAAAGAGAAACCCCTTCATATATATACTAAATTTGTTGTAAAGATAATTTGGCAAGAGGGCTTTATTCTAGAAGTCGTTTTGGCATAGACAATTTGTCCAGGCGACATTTAGACAGATAACAAATTGGCCGGAGGCAAAAACCGATCTACAATTGTCTCAATTCTTAATTAAATTATGAAATAAGAAAATGTCTACACCCTTGTTTAATTTTTTTGCTCCGAACTTCGGTTTCCGTTTCCTAGCTATGATACTGATATTATCAGAGTTATTCGGTTGTAATAATAAGCCTTTAAATCAGACTTATCAAAATCTCAACTATTGATAAAATTCTTTTCTACATTTTCAAATTTTTTCATAAATCCATATAGTTACTATACAAGTAAATTGAAATAATTAAATTGTTAACTAAATATTTTAGGAATGGCCTTTAGTTTGATTTATTTGTTAACTTAGTTTTAGTTCATTTCTAGGATAACACCATTATTTCTTATTTATCATAACCATTAACCCACCTTTTTTATCAGTCATCTTATTTCATATTGTAATAAGAATTATGTTGTCAAATTTAATCAGACCTTGTAGATCGAATTGTCCAATTTGCCCTTTGGCCAAAAATGCCTCCGAGACAGAATTTCGCCTGGACAAATTGTCTACATGTAAGAATCGTCCTCTGGGCACATTGTCCTCTGGTTAGGGATGAATACGGTCGGTCAAAGCCTTTGACCAATCGGCCATTTGACCAACTGAGTATATAATTTAACAGTTTTTTGGATTTAATTTTTATTCGGCCAAATATAATTTTTTTTTTCAAAACGCTAGCATGGCATTATTTATATCTTCTTTACATAAAATAATATATTTTATGACTTTATTTATTATTAATTGGCACAGTATTATCACGGAAATTATTTATATATTTTTTTTTTTTAATTTCAAAAATTTTAATTCATGTTTCGATTAAAAATTCGATATAACGATAATATTTTATTCTCCCACTAAGATTTTCATCATCGTTATATTGAGTATTGACTGTATATAATTAAATAAAATAATCTATTATAGAAATGATTGTTAAATTGTTTTTAAATACAAATGGTTATTAAGACATGGTTATTCAGTAAGTCAAGATCTTATAATTCAGCCTGTCAACCCGGTCGGTCAAAGTTGTCAAAACAGGGTCGGTCAGAAGCCTTTGAGCAATATCTATCATGGGTCATGACCGGTCATGACCGATCATGACCGTGAACTTTAGCATCCAAACCTCTGGCCAAATTGACCTTACAAAAGAAAAAATATATTAACGATGGTTTCTCTTTGGGAATTAGATAGTTCATTGAGATCATTCTTCTTTTATTATTATATTCTTAACATATTCCTTTATTTTAGATATCTTTGTTATTAACTTTGTTTATAATATAAACGTAAAGAACTGTACGCAACGGTACTATTTTTTTTGTGACTTAGATAATATATCACGTGTCTAATTATGATTGTTCGTTTATTTTCTAACATTGAAACGTTTTATGGTTTCTTTATTCAGAAAATATTTTGTTAGTGATTTTGAATATTATTTGTTCGTTCGTTCGTTATGAAATAAAGCACACACATAATAGTTATCACATTTCATTCAATATGCATACGAATTTGCTCAACATGTACTAGACATGCAATGTGAAAAAGTTAGAGATCGCTTTGGTGGAATTTAAGGGATTTCTTAAAAACTTCAATATTTAAATAGCATGAATATCAGATATTATAATATTTTATTTAAATTGTATTTCATGCAACAAAGTATCACAACAAATATTATACAAATTTGATTTAAATTATAATTCAAAGGAGCGACCGGGTTTCTACACTTAATATTTCTCCTTTTGTTGTTGTTACCAAAGGTGCCGGCTAGACTACTCGTTCCTAAGGTGAGAGCTGAGTCTACTAGAATCTGTTCGATATGTACCTTCCCAAACACACTTTGAGTAAACGAAAGAACAACATCGACAGTTTGAGCAACTTTGTGTAGGTTACCAATCCCTAAGCACCATGGTCTGGGATATGGAATTAGAAATTCCTTACGCAAACAGTTGCGAAACTTGTTAGATCATCATTAGAATTAAGTGTTCCACATCTTGATTGTATAATAGCTGCTGTAGTATTTGCCACCCCAGCAAAAAAATCCATATTTTGCTTCAGAAATTATTTTCATTTTTTTTTAATTTTAATGGATAGTAATCGCCGCCATAATCAGTCGGATCTAAATCTACATTTTGACTTAATCTTATAGCGTAGCCTAATATAAGAAAAATTTTTTTTAGTTATACTAGGTGCAATGTTAAATATAAAAACGTTCGAAACGCATTCGCTTTTTTGGTGCTTTAGCGCATTATATCCACACCGCATTTGGAGGAATCAAAAGATATGATGTGGTAATTTCACTTGTGGTTCCTGAGCTGAGATCACAAGTACGTAATATTTAACAAAATTTGTTAAATTATTATATAAAAAGGAAAGATCAAATGATGTTTGAAATAAATTAATGCACATGTAACAAAATTATTTTACAAGTTTTTTTTATCTTTATCACTTGAATGAATTTTGCGCTTTATAAAAAAAAAAAAAATTAAATAAAATAAAAGGGAAGCAAAGAAAAGCTCATGTCATTTTATAATAAAATTTTTAAAAAATATTTTATTTACTTTTTAAAATCTTTTATTTTTAGTTTCTTTCTCAATCCTTCAAAACTTTAGAACTGAAACTTATTTTTACATGTATAATAGGCATTTTGACGGGGTCAAGATGATTTTGAAATGAAATGTGAATTAGGCCGGGCAAAGAAAATTTTTAGAACCGCCAACGAAAGGACCAAAGAACCACACCAACGTAAGTACCAACGAAAGGATAGATTCTCATAGCATAAAATTTTAAAATTGATACGTTCACCCGGTTATTTTTCTTTTCATTTTTTTTATATATGTATTGTTATATTCTGTATCACACAAATAAATCTTTCGCCGATATGCCGATTTTATTATGTAAGCCACATGATAACAATTTTAATATAAAAAAAAAATCCTGAATTTTCGTAAACTGACACGGCCGGGTCACAGAATCTGAAAATTTACTTTGCACGGCCTTGTCCCCTTAAATATTGACTAATCAGATGGCATAATATTTGCATATAAACTTTTTTATTAATAAAAAATAATCATTAATAAACTCCGGGTCTTCGATTTTAAATTTCAATGTTACGTAAAACCAAAAAATCAAAGTTGCATGGCCTAATCAAAATTTTTATTATTTGAATATTTTAGCTTAGATCTGTTATGTGTTCGTTAAACGAAGATTCATGCCATTTCTCTTTCATCTTAATAGATTATCTAAAGATGCGCATCAAAGAAGTTTCTTGGTGGAATAAATTCAAAAGAATTTCTGTGACTACTTGTTTATACCTGTAAAATTAATTCTATAAAATTATGGTAAACAACTGCCAAATAACTTGATTAGCAATCTCCCTACCAAAAAGCAAACTTTGGTAATTCAGGATCAGCATATAATGGTATCATATGGTCAAATATTGTTTCATCTTACCGATGATCCATATTCAATTGCAAATGATATTCATTTCATTGTTCGTTTGTTGCACAACTTTGCATACTTTAGGGGGCTCATACCAAATATTATTAATTCATTAATATAACTTCGTATATTTTATTAGAAGGTATGCAAATACGAACTTTGTCACAAAATAAAGACACAATTTTCCTAAATTTAGGTCAATAAAAGAAACACGACCAACAATTGTCTTGAGTGAGCAATCTCAATAAAGATTTTCATATTATCTAAAAGGAATTATTAAATCTGAAAACCATGTTTAGATGGCTCTAGACTCCAAGCATTTTTTTGTTTATTTTTATTTTTTTTTATTTTTATTTTTATTTATTTATTTATTTTTTTTAGTATTGTAGAATAGAGCCTTGGATACTTTATGCTGATTTTACTGCCGTTACAGCTGAAGAAATGAGATGTTGTTAGTAGAGCACTTTCGCTGGTTTTTGTGAATCTTCTATTTTAAGAATAAAAAACCGAGTCGGTCAGAAGCCTTTGACCGATATCGATCATGATTATAACCGGTCATGACCGATCATGACCGTGACCTTTAGTATCCCAACCTCTGGGTAAATTGTCCTTACAAAAGAAAATCAATATTAACGATGGTTTCTCTTTGGGAATTAGATAGTTAATTGAATCTTTCTTCTTTTATTATATACTCCTTTCACAAAATAAAATAGTATAGTTTCTCCCAGTTCTTTACGTTTATATTATAAACAAGAGTTAACAAAACTAAAGAGACGTAACACAATAAATCAAGTGTCTAATTAACTTTAAAACGTTTTATGGTTCCTTTATTCAGAAAAAATTTTGTTAGTGAGTTTGAATATTGTAATTTCACCATTAGCGGTGATTGTTCCACATGTTGATTCTATAATATATGCTGTAGTATTAGTCAACGCAGCATGAAATCCATATTTTGCTTGAGATGTTATTTTTATTTTTTCTAAGTTTAATGGATAGTAATCGCCGTCATAATCAGTCGGATCTAAAACTTCATTTTGGCTTAATTTTATAGCGTAGCCTAATATAAGAAATGTATTTTTAGTCATACTAGATGCAATGTCAAATATAAAAACGTTCGATACGCACTCGCCATCTTTGGAGCTTTAGCGCATTTTGCCCAAAACGTATTCGGAGGAATCGTGAGAGTATGGTATGGTAATTTTCACTTGTGGTTCTTGAGCTGAGATCACAAGTACCTAATATTTAACAAAAAATTTGTTAAAATTATTATTTAAAAAGAAAAGATCAAAAGATGTTTGAAATAAATTAATACACCTGTAACAAGATAAAGATGATAAAAGTTTTCATTTTACAAGCTTTTTTTTATCTTTATCACTTGAATGAATTTTGCGCTTTATAAAAAAAAAAAAAATAAAATAAAATAAAAGGGAAGCAAAGAAATGTTCATGTCATTTTATAACAAAATTTTAAGAAAAAATATACATATATATCTACCTTTAAAAAAAAAACAAATTAAATAACTGATAATCAAAAATTTTTATTATCTGAATATTTATAGCTTTATGTGTTCGTCAAACGAAGATTAAACAAATTCTTGCCATTTCTCTTTCATCTTAGTAGATTATCGAAATTGTTTAATGATGCACATCAAAGAAGTTTCTTGGTGGAATAAATTCAAAAGTATTTCCGTTACTACTTGTTTATGTACCAGTAAATTATTCTAAACGTCTGCCAAATAATTTGATTATCAATCTCTTACCAAAAAGCATATTTTGGTAATTCGGGATCAGATTAATGTTATCATAAGGTCAAATATTTGTTTCGTCTTACCGTACCGATTTGATCAAATGATACACATTTCGTGCATATGTTATTCATTGTTTCGTTTATTGAATTTTGCGTACCTTTCTAAATGTTTGTTCGTCTCACCGTACCGATTTGATCAAATGATCCACATTTCGCCACTTTCATTGCAAATGTTTTTCATCGTTACGTTTGTTGCACAACTTTGCGTACCTTTAGGGCGCTCATCCCAAATATTTAAAATTCCTTCACATCTTTAATTTGAAGGTATTGCAACTACGAACTTTGTCACAAAATAAAGACGCGATTCTCCTAAATTAGATCAATAAAGAAACACGACCAACAATTGTCTTGAGTAAATAATCTCAATAAAGATCTTTCATATTATCTAAAAGGAAATATTAAATCTGAAAACCATGTTTAGATGGCTCTAAACTCCAAGCAATTTCTTTTTTTTATTTTTTTTTTAGTATTGTAGAGTAGATCCTTGGATACTCTATGCTGATTTCACTGCTGTTACTGCTGAAGGAAATGAGATGTTCGTTAGTAGAGTACTTTCGCTGGTTTTTGTGAATCTTCCCATTTTAAAAATAATGGTTGAATAAAAACCGAGTCGGTCAGAAACCTTTGACCTATATCGATCATGATTATGACCGGTCATGGCCGATCATGACCGTGATCTTTAGCATCCCAACCTCTGGCAAAATTGACCTTACAAAAAAAAAAATCAATATATTAACGATGTTTTCTCTTTGGGAATTAGTAATTCGTTGAAACCATTCTTCTTTTATTATTATACTCATAACATATTCCTTTCACAAAAAAATCGTACTGCGCCTATTTCTTTACGTTTTATATTATAAACAAAGTTAAGAACAAAGATAACAAAAATAAAGAGACGTGCATAATAAATCACGTGTCTAATTATGACGTTGTTTTTAGACCGTTTTATGGTTCTTTTATTCAGAAAACAATTTGTTAGAGAGTTTGAATATTATTTGTTCGTTCGTTCGTTATGAAAAAATCACACTATAATAGTTATCACATTTATTCAATATGCGTACGAATTTGCTCAACTGTACTAGACATGTAATGTGAAAAAGTTAGAGATCGCTTTGGTGGTATTTCTTAAAAACTTCAATATTTCAATAGCTTGAATATCAGATAGTATAATATTTTTATTTAAATTGTAAATCAGGCATATTCATATCATGATGAATATAACAAAAAATATGACAACAATTGTTATACAAGTTGATTTAATTTAAAAGGAGCGACCAAGACGAAGGGGGTTGCTACGCTTAATATTTCTCCTTTTGTTATTGTTATCAAAGGTGCCAGTTAGACTACTCTTTCCTAAGGTGAAGGCTTTGTCTGTACTAGAATCTGTTCGATATGTACCTTCTACAAACACACTTTGAGTAAACGAAAGAACAACATCAACAGTTTGAGCAAAATTGTGTGTGTTACCAATCGCTAAGCACCATGGTCCAGGATATGGAATTGGAAATTGCCTCATGCAAGCAGTTGCCAAACCTGTAATTTCTTCATTAGAATTACCTGTTCCACATCGTGATTGTGGAATAGCTATTGTAGTATTAGACAACTCAGCAAAAAATCCATATTTTGCTTGAGAAATCACTTTTGTATATTCATAGTCTATTTGATAGTATTTGCCGTCATAATAAGTCGGATCTAAAGCTTTATTTTGGCTTAATTTTATAGCGTAGCCTAATATAAGAAAAAGTTTTTTTAATTATAATTTGTGCATTGGTAAATATAAAACGTTCGATACGTACTCGCCATTTTTGGAGCTTTAGCGCATTTTGCCCATAACGTATTTGGAGGAATCATGAGAGTATGGTATGGTAATTTTACTTGTTGAGCTGAGATCACAAGTACCTAATATTTAACAAAAAATTGTTAATATTATTATATAAAAAGAAAAGATCAAAAGATGTTTGAAATAAATTAACGCACATGTAACAAGATAAAGATGATAAAGGTTTTCATTTTATAATTTTTTTTTTTTTATCGTTATCGTTATCACTTGAATGATTTGCGCTTTTGTAAAAAAAATAAAATAAAAGGAAAGGAAAGCAAAGAAAAGCTCATGTCATTTTATAACAAAATTTTCAAAAATATATTTATTTACCTTTTAAAAAAAAAAACAAAAAAAAAAACTGATAATCAAAAATTTTATTATCTGGATATTTTTAGCTCAGATTTGTTGTGTTCGTAAAACGAAGATTAAACAAATTCTTGCCATTTCTCTTTCATTTAATAGATTATCGAAATTGTCTAAAGACGCACATCAAAGAAGTTTCTTGATGGAAGAAATCCATGCCTGTAAGTTCAGGATCAGCATCATAATGGTCAAATATTTACCGATGATCCACATTTCGCCATCTTCCGTACTTTTAGGAGGATCATTCCAAATATTATTAATTCATTTACATAGCTTCACATCTTTTATTTGAAGGTATTGCAAATACGAACTTTGTCACAAAATAAAGACGCAATTCTCCTAAATTTAGATCAATAAAGAAACACGACCGACACAATCTCAATAAAGATCTTTCATATTATCTAAAAGGAAATATTAAATCTGAAACCTTGTTTAGATGGCTCGACTCCTAAATTTTTTTTTTTTTTTTTTTTTAGTATTCGTAGAGCTTTGGATACTTTAAGCTAATTACACTGCTGTTACTGCTGAAGGAAGTTAGATGTTCGTTAACAGCTTGTTTTAAAGTACTTTCATTGGTTTTGTGAATCGTCCCATTTTAAAAAAAAGTTTGAATAAAGTTTTTTATTACCGTTTCGTCATGTGAAACATGTTTATGTACGCACGTAAATAATTTGAGATAAACTATATGTTGTACTTTCAGTGAATTTTTTTTTTTGACAAATTTTTGAAATTATTTTTCATTTTTAAGGTGGCGCAGTAAATGACTTAATTAAAAAAATTATAATATCAAATGAAATAACTAAATTCTTACATACTGGATTGTAATCAGGAGAATAGGGGTAAAAATTCAAGTCATATTCCTTTTTCCTCACAAATATTTCGTAATTATTGACTCTTATGTATAGATGCATTATCTAAAATTAAAACACAGTATTGTGCAGGATATGGTAACATTTTTGGCAGCTTATTATAAAGAATACATTAAATGTGTTAAATTTTATATTTGCTTTAGCATGAAAATTTGTTAAAAAGAACATACCAAAATATTTTCAATAAAATATTCATAATCATCAGATTTCATCGATCCTTCTTGAATGCTATACGCTAACAGGCCATTTACACACAATGCACCTTCAATTGTAAATCTCTGTCCTCTAACAAAAATGTAGCTTTTCTTGCACGATGTCCACTAATATTCCATCCATACCGGCGTGATAAAGTTTTCCTATCATAAGCTGATTCATCAGAAAAAAACTCTGAGATATACATAAAATAAATTCTGCACGTTCATTTTCTTTCCTCTCCTGGGCGGGTTTAGATAACTACAATACATAGTATATACAATGATTATAATATAAATAATAATGCAAAAATATTATTGTTATAAATATTTAGTTATACTTGTTTATGTGTATATCCAAGGCGATGTATTGCTCTCCATATTGTATTGAGGTCAAGGTTTCGTTCTAACCAAAGTTCCATTTGAGATTGCAATTCCCAAATATACCAATCTACTTTTTCTTTGAGAAGTACTTCAAGATATTTCATATCATCATTTCCAAAAATTCTTGGTCTTCCACGCAAAGTTGAAATGTTTTTTACACATCCGTATTTTTTAAAAAGGTGATAAACGCGGTGTACAGTAGTCTTGCTAATTCCTAAATGTCTAGCGATTTGGCGTTCTGATAAACCTGCCAACGATTTTTCAACTAACTATTTGCCAATGGGTATGCGTAGATAGTTCAGTCATGACAAAAAAAAAAAAAAAAAAAAGTCCGTATGTTTGTTTAACTGAATTATAATGTATTACATAAACATTCATATAAGGAAATACTGTCGATCATTTATAAATCCTGTGCGTATGACTGCGTATGAAAAAATTTATCTCCGGAACAAAAATAAACCGGGTGGTCCAGGAATTATAATAGCTGTAAAAATGTGAGGCTCTTTACAAAACCGTATAATAATTAGTAAGCCCGGTGATACGAAAAATGTGGTTGTTCGAAATGTCTCAACGGTTCATAGTGAAATTCGATACCGGAATCATCCGTTAACGGTCAAAATATCCGGTATACTAGTATGGCAAAAAAATTTTGATGTACCCGATTTCATGTCATGTAAATCACATGAAAATCCGTTGTGATAAATTTGTAAAATTTAAAAGGTTTCTCGATTTATATGAGAATTAAATTATCATTAGTAGTAGTTTCTAACTTTCTCCAAACTTTATAGAAATAAACGGTAAATGATAAAAAAAAAAAAAAAAAAATATTACAGTATATATGTGCATGAAAATTATCACGTGATACGTCATATCAAACCAATTTTTAATATAACTGGATTGAAGTTTAATCCGGTGTATCGAATTTCACTGTTCTGTGCATTGATAAAGCCGATATCAGGTAAAAAATCATAATTACACGGCCGTATATGATTATTATACTTTGTCCGTGGAGTAATTTGTCACGGCAGAGTTTATTTATACTTCGACCATGATATTACAATATAAGTTATTACTTAAAATAGTTAAAAAAAAGTTTAATATGTTAATTAAATTCTATTTACTATTAATATTAAATATAAAAGAACAATTATTAAATATATTTTCTTTAAAAATACGTTG
>CAJVPQ010002711.1:0-12949 GCA_910591825.1 Funneliformis caledonium
TTTCTGCGTGCTTAATTATTATTAAGTTAAATTATTAAAAGTTAGTATTATATAAAAGTTCTTATATTAATTTTTAAAATATAAATAAATAAAATGATTTCTCACTTGTATATCGATGAAAAGTTTTATGAACTATCGCTTTAACTTCTTTAGCATGTATCACGTTTGAATTCTTTGTAACATCCAAAATCAATGCTGCAAAATGACCACCTCCAATCATTATCATTGTCCATAACCTTGGATTTTGTCTTTCGTTAGATTTCACTTGTAACTTGTAAATATCATCAATATCTTTGTCTCCAAAATTATTAAGAATATTCTTATATATACCTAAATTAATTGAAGTTGGAAATAAAGTAGGACAAACAAACCATGAGATTGGTTCTGAATTCTTATTTTGTTTATCAGTCAATTCGTCATCATCTAAAGTAGTTTCTTTCAATTCATTAACAAGAGTTGCTACATCATCCTCTGTTGTTTCAGAACAATCCGTCCCGGATCCTGAAATACTTGATATACTATCTATAAATAAATTTTTTTTTTTTAGGAAAAAAGAAAATGGTTAACAAAAATAAAAAATAGTAATAATAATAATAATAATAATAATAATCCTTTCTTGTGTCTTACCACCCATTAATTCTTCAAATTCTTCTTCAGTAGTTGGTTTATATTGCTTTTTACCAAGTTCTAAGCTAACAGTACGTCTTTTTACGTTAAACCTATGCCAATCTAGTTTATAATGAGTTCTTTGCTGTTCTACATTTTCAAAAGATGTTATTCCACAAACAAGACATGTAGGTCTTGTATTATCTTCATTTTGTTTAGTAAAAACGTTTTCTTTCACTTTATTTGTTATTTCTGGTTCTGATAATAATTTCGCTGAGGATTTTACGAATTTTTTTCTTGAAGTGATAACTAATAAAATTTCAGGTGGTAAAGAAAATACTCGTATTGGACGTGTCAATATCGTATTTATATCCATTTCTTTCTTTTTTTGTATTGAAAAAAATTAAAAGTTCCTTATTTATAATTCAAGCTCACGTGTACGTTGCCGCAGTAAAATTTTAGCTATTAGTGATTAAAACGCAGTAACAGAAAAATCTCGTTTCCTTTGTAAATGTCATATAGTTTCGAATTCAAAGTGTTATTTTATAAATAATTTTATACTTTCTGAATCGATTATTAATATATGAATAGTTAATTACTATATACAAACGGCCCTATCAAGCAAAGATTCTAAGCACCATTAAATGCGTGTTGTTCGAGATAATGTCGGACTTCGATGATAATAATGACAAGGCAACTTTCTTATGATACTTATTAATAAGATTTTTTAATATAAAATCATTAATGAGCTTGCACTCTTTTATAGTTTTATAAATGAAATAGTTAAGAAAATAGTAGAATAAATATATTTACAAAAAATTATATAATATATATATATAATATAACATTAAGAAATAACCCTTAAATGAATATCTATAAAACCTTTTCTTTATAAATTTAGCCAATTATTATGATATGTGTGATGCAATAAAAAATATAATATAATAATAAATTTATAATTATCATTTATATTAGTATAACTATCAGATAAATTTTACTTTTTTTTTATTATTGAAGAGATCAAAACTAAAACATTGGGCAAAATATCATTATATTTATACTTTAGCGCTAAATTAAGTTTGATGATATTAAAATAATTTACGTCAATTTGACACATTATAAATTATTAATAAATAATTACGTCTGTCAAAATACAATTATTTTAAAATACTATATATAAAAAGATTTTTGTCAAAAAAATTTTCTTAATAAAAATAATATTTTTATTAAATTAAAATAATCTTATCATTAATTATTAAAAAAAAAATTATTTAAAAAAATTAATTATTAATTTTTTTTTAAAAAAAAATAATAATAATAAGTTTAAATAATAGATAAATATTACATTATGCGAAATTAGTGTCATAGTTAATTCTATTAAAGCTTTTGCTATTTAAGAATTTTTAATAGTAGAATATTGATAATTAGTTCTGATATTATAATAAATAATTATTAATTAAATAATTAAATTATATTTGATTCTTTCTATAAATTTAAGATATTATAAAATCATTTAATAAAATATTATATATATATTTATTTATTTATTTATTTAAATATTAAATACATATTAGAATTATATATTTAAATGTTAAATAACTTTCTTTTATTTTTTTTAAAAAATTGTATATTAGAAAGATAATATATTTAGAATATATAGAACCTTTATAATAGTAAAGAGAGAAACAGCTAAAAAAAATAAAAAATGAGTTAGTGGTAAATCTGAACAAATTTTGATCTAAAAATCATATTCAGCATATAAAAGTAAAATTGATTTTTTCCAGCTGTTTCTTCCTTTTTATTGTAAAAATCCTATATAATATATAATAAATAAATATTATTTTTTTACTATAAATCTTTAGTAAATTAATAAAAGTTTATTATTATTATCATTTTTTAATAAAACATGAAGAATAAATGCTTATTTATTTAATTAAAAAAAAATTTCTTAAAGAAATAAAAAACATTTAAAATGATATCAAAAGTATAAAATTTTAAAATAAAAATATGATAATGTTATTTGGAGCATTAAATTCTGATTTTTTTTTCATTTCAAAATGATGAATAATAATGAGTTTGTGCTAATCCAATAAAAAATATGATTTAGACTACTTGGTTCTTATAGTAAAGTTTGGTAATGAGATTTAAGATTGTTTTACTAAAAGTAAGCTTGGTTCTTTAATAGTACTAGATAGGAGCAGTTTATAAAAATATGTTGGAAATTCTTTTATTACCTTTTATAGAGCAAGGTAATAATACTTCTGTATATAAAGCAAATGCAGTACTTGTAAGGAAAAAGAAAATTTGATATCTTCTCTTCCATGCCTGCTCAAAGGCTCGATTTTACATGGGCATGAACCCCTATCAAAAAAACAAGAAAGAATTTATTGTAATTTTTGAGGAAAAGTGATTACAAACGGAAGTTGATATTTTGAAAATTTTGGTAAATAATATGCTTCGGAGAGTTATAGCTGTAATTGATAGTAGAGGAACTCTAGAAAGTTATTAAATAATGTAAAATAAAGTTTTTGAAAAAATTCGATTTTGAATTTTAGCCAATTGTTTAAGAAAAATGCCGTCATTTGAAACTGCCAAAGAATTTTGATGGCCAGTTTATTATGAAAATGTTTCGGGTAAATTAATTATAAATAATTACAACATTCGATTTAGGTTTGCACAAAGTATTCCTTTAAATCTGTACATTTTGGTTCTAGCACCATACTAATAATAATCGAAACCTAAACGTAAATTATTCAACTTACAAAAGAAAAGAAAAGATAAAGAAATTTATATTTTTTTTTCTCTGAAAAAAATTTATAAAATGATTGATTAACGCAGATTTAATTTTTTTGTGACTGACTACACTAAATACAGTAACTCGAAATAACAAATCACATCTCTTTTAGAAATTTTTTTAATTTACCATGTTTATAAATTCCTTCCGGGTATAGCTGCATCAAATAATTCAAAAAATTCATCATGGGATTGATTCACCAACGTTAGTTCATCGTCATCTGATTCCTCTTCGCGATATTGGCCTGCCGAACCTTCTTTTAGTTTATCTTCGAAGCTTGAAAATCTCTTGTTTCTTTTACCCTGAGAAGCTGATTGAGAAGGTGTCTGCCAAAACACTGATTCTTCATCATCCGCCAAGGTTTTACCTGACAAATAATCATCTGTTTCACTTTGTTTATTCTTAGCTTCTTCACGCCAAACGTCCAAATAATGTTTCAGTCTTTTTTCTTTACATATATTTTCAGACTGAAATATAACATCCTTGAATTTCATTTGAGGGCATAATGCATGTGCCCAAGTTCGATAAAAATTAACAACAGTTCTAAGATTTTCAATCGTCGCGTTTTTTGATTTTTTACCATCTTTGAACTTTAACTTTGGTCCTTGTTCTTTCAATTTCGTTAAACCGTCTGGTCCTACTAGTTTTTCGGAATCTATTTTAGGTAAAACGCGTCTTTTCTTTGTAACTCTTCCACTCTTCTTTTCGGCTTCCGTAGAATTTTCTTTTTTGCTTTCCTTATAATCGAGCGTGTCAAAGTTGATACCAGAAATTTTTCCTGGTTCACCCTCATAATCATTTAATTCTTCGTCGAGGTCAGGAAAATTGTACTCAATGTTATTAATTTTGTTGATTTCCATTGCCGTTTGAAAGTTTGAACAACTTAAAACGTCTAAACTGAATGAACAACGCGAAAAACTCGTATTTAGTCACTACCAAATTGTCACGTGATCACGCCATTGGATTTTAGTATTGTCGCACAAAATCTTAACTCGATCAATCCTAATTACTCGGTATAAAACTGCCCAAACTATAATATTACTAAAAAATCTTTGTTCACGATCCTATTCGAAATAAGGATCATGAGATGTCAAGATTCTATCCAAATTTCTAATATTTAATATTTGATTTCAATTAGTCATTTTTTATTTTTCTTCGTTGTCTAATTTTAACATTATGACGTGGCGTGAAGGTTCAAATAAGCGTTCAATGACATGGCGTGAAGGCTCAAGTAAGAGATCGTCTTCCGTGAGTTCAAGGCGAGATTCAGATAGAAGTTCCTCCAGAATAAGCCGTAGTGAGTGGGATACCACACCTACAACTTCGACTTCAAGATTTTCAATAGGTGGTCTTACTCCTCGAAAAGGTAAGTTTCATTATTTGTTATTTTAATTTTAAATTATTTTTATGCTAATTTGACTATTTCGCAGATTACAAACCACCTAGAGATTTTCCGACTCCACGCCTTGTTTCTTTTGATTATGATGAAATGGAATATAGAAATCGTAACAATCAAGAAGAAGAAGAAGTTATTGGCGAAGATCGTGATAGACTTGAATGGGAAGAGGAGCAAAAGCAATTGGATCGAGAGTGGTATAATATTGAAGAATCATCTGGAGTAAGTTGTAATATTTATTTGACTTTTATCTGACTATTTAAATAATAATCAAATTTCTTTTGTTATTTAGGCTCTTGATGAAGAGCACAATCCTTTTGCAGATTATACAGATTTTGTACAGAAAAAGGAAGAAGAACTTGCACAAAAGCAACTTGTTTGTATTATTTTGTTTAAAAAAAGGGTTGATTATAATATTAGTTTTATGAATTTGTCAATAATAATTATTTTTATGTAGAAAAAGCTGACTGCGAGGCAGGAACAGTATAACAAAGATAATGAGCTATGGGAAACGAATCGAATGCTGACGAGTGGTATTGTGCAACGGAGGGAAATAGATTTGGATTTTGAGGATGACTCAGAGGTAATAATTACTGTTTAATGCAATTCACTGAAATTCTATATCCTCCTTTTTTCCAAACTTTTAACATAAATATTTTATAGGCCCGAGTCCATTTACTTGTTCATGACCTTAAACCACCTTTTCTTGATGGACGTATGGTGTTCACAAAACAATTGGAAGCTGTGCAATCCGTCAAGGATCCTACTTCTGATATGTCTGTTTTCTCTAGAAAGGGAAGCCAGCTCGTAAGAGAAAAGAGAGAGCAAATCGAACGTCAAAAGGTATTTGAATCAATTTTTTTTTTGATTATTTGGCTATCCATGCTTTATTGTTGTCATTCAACAATTTGTTTACACTATTTTATTCATTAAATAGGCTGCAAAAAACGTTGTCGAGGTTGCAGGCACTGCGCTTGGTAATATTATGGGAATTAAGCCAAGTCAAGAAGTTTCAACAGGTTTGTAATTTAATATTATTATAGATATTTAATTGAATTGAAATTTAAAAATTAATTTTTGACAATACCAATATAGAACAAAGCACAAATGAAATGGAAAATCCGAAAGGTGATTCACAATTTGCTTCTCATTTGAAAGCGTCTGAGGCAGTTAGTATTTTTTCAAGGTCAAAAACTCTTCGTGAACAGCGTGAATTTTTGCCAGCATTTGCTGTTCGAGAAGAATTGCTAAGAATTATAAGGGATAATCAGGGTATGTACGAACTATAAAGTAATTGTCTAAATCAATTATATTTCTCATTTATTTTTAATTCAATTTTATTATTCTTATGATGATTTTATTTGATAGTTGTTGTAGTTGTTGGTGAGACAGGCTCTGGGAAAACTACACAACTTACTCAATATCTTCATGAAGACGGATATAGCAAGTATGGTATTATAGGTTGTACACAACCTCGTCGTGTTGCTGCTATGTCTGTTGCTAAACGTGTTAGCGAAGAGATGGAGGTAATAATTTCGTGTGTGAATTATAATATATATATCTATTTTCCTAATATATTTCAATTTATTTATAGTGTAAACTCGGATCCACAGTCGGTTACGCCATTCGTTTCGAAGATTGTACTTCAGAAAGCACAGTAATTAAATGTATGTGCACACCTTTTTTTTTCAGCATATCTGAAATATATCTTAATCCTTGGAATCATATTATATTAGATATGACAGACGGTGTTATGCTTCGTGAATCACTTAAAGAGTCTGATCTTGACCATTATAGTGCAATTATCATGGACGAAGCTCATGAACGTTCCCTTCAGACTGATGTTTTAATGGGTTTACTAAGACAAGGTATTTGTTATAAAAAGCAATCGTAATTTTCGTGTAAAAAATAGTATTCCTAATTTCAATCAATTATTTAGTCCTTTCTCGTAGAAGGGACATTAAGTTGATCGTCACGTCAGCAACTATGAATGCTGAAAAGGTACGTTTTGAATAATTTATAATTATATTAAATTATTTCTAATGAGTTTTAACAAATATTAGTTTTCACTATTTTTCGGAAATTGCCCGACCTTTACAATACCTGGTCGTACATTCCCTGTGGAGTTAATGTTTAGTAAAACTCCTTGCGATGATTATGTTGATAGTGCTGTTAAGCAAGTGTTGGCGATCCACTTGGGACATCCCGCAGGTGACATATTGGTATTTATGACTGGACAAGAAGATATTGAGATTACGTGTCAAGTGATCGAAGGTGAATTTTCAATTGTTTCAATTTTCTAATGGTATTAAAATAAAATTAAGTTTATTATTCATAGAACGTCTACAGCAATTGGATAATCCGCCCCCATTAGCAATTTTGCCAATCTATTCACAGTTGCCTGCTGACCTGCAAGCTAGAATTTTTGAAAAGACAGCTGACAATGCTCGAAAAGTCATCGTGGCAACTAATATTGCCGAGACTTCTCTAACCGGTAATTAATAAACAAGAACATTAGAGTTTTTATTGCATTGTAATTATATTTAACATTATTTTATATAGTTGATGGTATAATGTATGTCGTCGACACAGGATATAATAAGCTTAAAGTGTTTAATCCAAAAATTGGTATGGATTCCTTACAAATTACTCCAATCAGTCAGGTATGCATTTCTCGTGTTCTTATTTGTTTTGGAATTTTTTATATTTATTGACGATAAAATTATAATTTAAACAAAAAGGCAAATGCGAATCAAAGATCGGGTAGAGCTGGGCGTACCGGTGCAGGAACTTGTTTCCGTCTCTACACAGAACAAGCTTATCATCACGAAATGTTTATGAATACAATACCTGAAATTCAGCGTACCAACCTTGCAAACGTAGTTCTTTTACTTAAATCCTTGGGAGTAAAGAATTTATTGGATTTTGATTTCATGGACCCTCCACCTCAGGTACAATATTCGTTAATAATAGATAGATAATGTTAATTTTATTTTATTTTATTTTTTATTATAAAATTCTTTTTTTTTTTGGATTTCAGGATAACATATTGAATTCAATGTATCAATTATGGATTCTGGGTGCTTTGGATAATACCGGAGAGTTAACATCTCTTGGTCGAAGGATGGTCGAGTTTCCATTAGATCCCTCATTATCAAAAATGTTAATTATGTCCGAGGAATTGGGATGTACGGCAGAAATATTGGTAAATATTTTTATTTATCAAATAAAATAAATGTTTAGATACCCAATTTAAACATTTCCTTTCACTAGACCATTGTATCTATGCTTTCTGTCCCGTCAGTATTTTACCGGCCTAAAGAGAGAATGGAACAGAGTGATGCAGCTAGAGAAAAATTTTTCGTACCTGAAAGTGACCATTTAACACTTTTACATGTCTATACACAATGGAAATCTCATGGGTAAAGTTTCCATGTCTATTTTATTTGAATTTGTTATGATTGTTAATTAATTATATTTATTATGTTTTAAGTTTTCGGGATGAATGGTGTATAAAACATTTTATTCATTCTAAAGCAATGAGAAAAGCTCAAGAAGTGAGATCGCAATTAATGGATATTATGAAAGCAGAGAAGATGGAAATAGTCTCTTGTGGTACTGATTGGGATGTAGTGCGAAAATGTATTTGTTCTGCATACTTTCATCAAGCTGCAAGAGTAAAAGGAATTGGAGAATATGTAAATTGTCGTACTGGCATGCCTTGCCACCTTCATCCAACAAGTGCATTATATGGCCTTGGTTATACTCCTGATTACATTGTTTATCACGAATTAGTAATGACATCTAAAGAATATATGCAGTGCGTTACTGCTGTAGACCCATATTGGTTAGCAGAAATGGGGTAAGTATAAATATTTGAAACCATTGTTAGAACAATTAAATAGCTTGAAATCTAATAATCTTCTTTCTCTGTAGACCCATGTTTTATTCAGTGAAAGAGAAGAATTTTACTCAAAAGGTATATTTATAATTCATAAATATTTATATATTATATTAGTTATAGATTCCTAACATATAATGATCTATTATAGGAAAAGCGAGCAGCCAACAAAACGGAAATGGCCAAGATGACTATGGAAATGCAAATTAAAATGGATCGAGAGAAAGAGGAAGAGGTGGAAAAGGAACTGCAACGTAAAGCGATTGCAACACCTAAACGTTCTAGAATTATTCTACCCGGAAAGAGAGAACCTGGAACGCCTTCAAGAAGGAGGGGATTTGGGCTTTAAATGAATGATGATATTATATAATTTTGGGGTAATTTTTGATATTTGCAATAATCGAACAATCATTAGTAATTTTTAAGAATTGATTTATGGTTTAAAGGACAGCACTTAAAGGTTATCTTAATGAATTTTAATTTACGTTTTTTATAGATATTTAATAAAGATTTAATATTTTTGCATTTTATACATTTTATATTATATATGTAATTTTCTTTTTGTCAATTTGTAATTTAATTTTTTTTTTTTTAATTAAGCAATATTATTTAATTAATTAATATTAATATTTATATATAGTTAATAACCAAAAATTTTTTTATGAAGAAATATTACCATAATTAGAAAAAAAAAGCTTATTATAATTGTTAATAAAATTTTTTGTTTTAATAAAATAAAAAAATATAATGTATAGGATCTCACAATAGAAAGAAAGGAAATATTCGAAAAAAAATCAATTTTACTTTTATATGGTAAAATATGAATTTAGGGTTAAAATATGTTCAGATTTAACATTAACACAAAGAAATTATGGTAACCTAAAGTTGTTTCAAATAAGAGAGTATTTGTAAAGTGAAACTAGTTATATTTTCTTATTAGTCATTAAGAAATTAATATTATCGTAGATTTTTTGAAGGATTATGATATTGAATATACTATTATAAATCAAATAGTTGAAATTAATAGTAATGCTAATTGTCTGATTGATATTGGAATTTTCTATTATAATACTACTAATGAACTATTGAAATGTGTTGAATTTCATTTTTTACTTCTTTAATTGAAAATGTGATTATTATTCGCAATTTGGTGGAATAATAAAAATATAACAAATCTATATCAGAAGTAAAGTTAAACATCATTTAGCATGGATAATTAATATTTATTATATTAATTAGATTACATATTATTTACTTTTCTTTTAAAAAATAACTAATTTGTTAGAAGATTTCTTATTATGTATCTCAAGCAAATCTATAGAAATTTGAATATAAAACTATTTATTTTACTTTATGAAGACCTTTTTTTAAAATAAATCTTGCTTAAAATCATGTTATACTTAGAAAATTTGCATTATATTCTTCTAATATTAATATCAACTACTTTCTAAAGAAGTAATCATAATTGATTTTAAAGAGAAATTTTTTTTAAAAATAATATTATTATAATGGAAACTAATATTTTAATGTTTGGATTAATAAATAAAAGGTATAACATTTATTAATCAAATCTTATATAAAAGTATCAGAATTACTTTGAACGCTACTTTACTGTTGTATTTTGAAAGCAAATTATTATTATTATTATTATTTTATAAAAAAAGACAATTAATTATACAAAAAATTTCTATCATAATTTGTTATAATATTTAATATATTATTTTATTTTAATAACGAAGAATATATTATTAAACAAATACTTTATGAACTTAAATATGATATATAATGATAGATTTTTATAATCATTAAAATATTTGATTCTTTTTCTCAATCAAAGATCTTTATTCGTCAAATTGTTGAAATTATTATAAATAAATTCAATATTTCTAGAGCTTTATTAAAAACTGCTAAAAATAGTAAAGGTATTATAGGAGTCTTGTGATAAAAAGTTCTAGATAAGAATCTTGCCACTACTATAATGATTTTAAATTCTTCTAGTTATTTAAATTTATAATATAGAATTTACCTTTAAAAATACATTAGAGTTAAATTTTATTATATTATCTTTTTCTTAATCAAATAGATCATAGAATACTAAGAATAAGATAATCTATTTTAATTTTCTAGCCTTAATTTCAAATAATATATCAAAAAAAATAACATAATAATTTTGACATTAGTTTATGTCTTAGAATACTAAAAATAAAACAAATAGTTAATAACTTTTTTAATCTGATTTTAATGTCAAATAATATATCAAAATGTGTATTATATATTATACTACTTTCTTTTGTAATAAACAAAAATATTGAGAAATAAAGTAATAAAATATTTGAGTTTATAAGCTTTGCAAGCTTAATATATATATCAAATTTTCATGATATTCTAGAAATAATTCTAAAGCTGATTTTTATCTGTAAACAAAAGATTATTAAGTCACATCTTTAGGTACCAAATTTATGAGATATCAAATTTTATATATAAATAATAAAGTTAAAAAGATATAGCTTCTAAAATAGCATATCATATTTTTCTAATATACAGGATTTTATTCTAGAGCTATTTCTTTATCACAAATATTAGAATAAAAAAATGTATCAAGATATTAAAATTTCAAATAAGATATCAAAATTTTATATATAATCAATAAAATTTAAAAATTATAGCTCTTATTCTAACATTTCATAATTTTTTATATATAGTAAATTATTTTAAAGCTATTTAATTTACATAAAATATTAGAACAAAAAATAATATCTAAAGTTAGACTTACAAATTTAGAGGAATATTAAAATTTTAAATAAGTATTAAAAATTTAGATAGAATATCAAAATTTGATATTATATAATATAAAATATGTATAAATTATTACTAAAAATAGATAAATTACATATAAAAAAGGTAAATTTACATAAAAACTGATATAATTTCTTATTTTAGTAATAAATTTATTAACTAGTATATATAATTTTTAGCATAAATTATAAATATTATAAAGAGCATGTTGTAATAAAATCAGATAAAATAAACATTCTGTTTTGTAACATAAATAAGAGGCTAGTATAACTGAAAGTTAATTAATTTGACTAATAATATTTTGACTGTGACTTTAAATTGCATTTAAATAATTTATATTATGCTAAAATGTGATTGATACTTGACTAATTGAAGTAAACTTTTACTTGACATTATAATTATAAATTATAACGCATTTTTATATAAAAATATAAATATAAAATTTATTTACATCAAATCTACTATGAAACTAAAAAATTATAACATTATTAGAAGTATTTTAAAGAAAACTTAAGAAGAAAAAATTGCTTTATATGTTTTTAAGATCAATAATACTCAAACTCTTCAGGATTATCTAGATAAAAAAATTACTTATGAAATTTAATAAGAAGAATGAAAAGTAATAAATAATAAATAAGCATCAATACTAATACTTGAGTAAATCAAAAAAGAAATAAAAGCTTGAAATATAAAGCAAATATCTGTTTCTTTATAATATCGATAATCAGAATAAATTTCTATGATTCTTTATATACTATTTAAGTAAAAATAGTAATAAATACAATAATTTTAATACTAATTAAAATATTTATCATTTTAGAAATAATAGATAAATATTAAAGGTAATAAAAAGGAAACACTAGAATAAATCATTAGGAGAGCAGCTGTTTAATCAGCAAATCAACTGTTTTAAGTCTATGGTTATGATGTATTTTTAATAAACACTTATAATTTTGAAAATAGTATAAAACTTGCACTATTTCATTCACATTTCGCTTAAAAAAATAAATTACAATTAATTGAATCTATATTCATTTTCACTATTGAAATCTTCTGCATGTTACTGCTATTGATCACGCTTATTATTAGTATTTCACTCTATCATAAAACTAGTATTCTGCAAAATCAGATCAGATCAGATTTAAATAAAATCTGATCTAATCTGATTTGAATCTCAAATCTGGATCTAATGGATCAGTTTAAATCCAAATCTGATCTGATCTGGATCTGAAATTTTTATTTGAAAAATGATTTTCAGTTCTAAAAGAGTTCTGAAAAGTCGTTCCTTTTCAATGAAAGGAACCTTTTCGACTCTAAAAGAGTTCTGAAAAGTCATTCCTTTACAATAAAAGGAACCTTTTCAGCTCTAAAAGAGTTCTAAAAAGTCATTCCTTTATAATGAAAGAAACCTCTTCGGCTTTAAAAAAATTCTAAAAAGTTGTTTCTTTACAATGAA
>CAJVPQ010002712.1:0-12945 GCA_910591825.1 Funneliformis caledonium
CATAGTTGCCTAATAAAAAAATCTTAAATCTTTAAGTTTAATAACTTCGGTTTAAGTTAACATTCTGGCAAATTAAAACTTTAAATGAATACATAATAACCTAAAAATCAATGTGCACCTTGATTTCTTGAAAAACAATAAAGAAAAAAAAAGTTTTTATTATTTAAAAACTGTGCACAAATGATTTATTTTATTTATTATTTATCGATAAATTCAATTTTCCCTTTCGTAAATATAGAGATATTTATAATGGCATTCATTCTTTCATTTAATTGTAACCATCAAGTAAGATTTAGTCTAATAACTTAAACAATATTTCCGTTAAAGTCACTTGTATTTACTTTCTGGTAAGTCTTTAATATCAATCATTAAATGAGACAATTTACAAATGAAAGAAATTGAAGTATGACGTTGTGTATTAAGGTGGGAATTGCACTAAATCCGACCTTATTACAGAAACCGCAACTTGGACTGATGATGATGGAGCATACTTAACAAAGATGCTTACCTTTGATCTGATTTTTTAGTTTATCATCCAAAGAATGCATGCAAAATGTTCGACCATTCAAAAGCTATTAAAGTATCAACTTGATAAATTTTACTTGGATCCTGATTATGAACAAACATTTACTCTCTAGGAGTGTCAAAATCAATAAAATCTTGATACAAAATTCATAAAATAAATATAAATATTGTTTCAATGAATTCAAGGTGGATTGATAAAGTGGATGTTAATAAGAAATATTTTACCATTTTGAATAACATTGAGAGAGAAGCGAGATGGATTTGCTCCTAAAACTTTTCAGTACAAAATGCGATAATGGGCCCATTATTGTAAGGAACAGAAGAAATAATTTGTGGATACAATCCTTTAACATAGAAATTAACTAATGGTTGGGATAAAACTAAGATAGTTTTATATTTTCTTTTTAATCATAAGACTTTATCAAAAATGCGATATTTAATAATGCAATGCTAACGTTAAGAATATGAATTACGGACCAGAATTTGGAGATGTTCTTGAAATTCGGTCACAAAATAAACTAACTGATTACGATAGATTGTCGGATGAAAAAATGATAAGAGATACTTTCTTTAAATGATTATAATTAAAAAATTTTGGTTAATTTTTTAAAAATTATGAAAAAATAAATTTGGTTTATAACGTCTTGTTCGAATATTTGATTTTTTTATAAAAGATAAGTTAAAATTTGTAATAAATTTGTACGAGAAGCGGATTATCTTGAAAATTTTAATAAAATTGATTCAAACAGATGGAAGTTATTAATATTTCGTTTTCATTTGAAGTTATGAATACGTGTGCATATGAATATTCATGACATGCTCCAATTAAAATAATATATTTAAAATATTTAATTATTGAATTATTTTAAGTGAAATACAGGTATATTTGATAGTGGCATTCTTTATTGGACGGGCTAGAGAAGTATTGATAACTTTTGAAGAAAATTTTTTTTGACTTTTTATAATTCTATTCTAGCGTTACATTGAAATATAATGTCGTCCGAAATCTCCATATTTATAGTTAGTCTTTTGAAGATCATTTACAGGCTGTCCTAATTATTATTTTTTTATAATTACGCTGAAATCCTTAAACAGCTAAGTATACGCTCGCCCTTATTATAATTTGCATACATTCACCTCGAAATCCTCCCTTTAACACCTTCGCGATATTTTCGCTTTCGCCGTTTTAACTTTTTAGATTTCTTATTTGTAACTTCGTTTGTTTTTTTAATTTCCGATTTTATTATTCAACATTTTGTAATATTTTCGTAATGCGCAGTTTTAATTAATTAGAGTTTTATTGATTGGCATTTACTTTAGTTCAATATATTGACAGAGAAAGTATAGAACGCCGACGTTGAGGCAACACTGATTAAATCGATATTATTAAATAAATACTTGTCAAAATTACTTCATTTTTACTCAATTATTATTCAATTTGTACCTTCTGCTTACATTACAAATTGTTTATAAAACATAAACGAAAGAACTGAATACAACACTAGTTATGTTACACAAAATTGCAACACGAATAAACATTTTATTTAAAAAAAGGATTGACATACACTCTTGCGTAAATAAAATTTTTTGGTAAAATTGTTAACTGAAACGAGATATATATTTAAAATAGACTTTGAAGTATGTCATCGGAAGAAAACGCCAGTATGTACTGCATTCACAAGGGGAAAAAAATAATCTTTTTGCTCTATTTAAACTTGAAGGGTAAATTTTTTTTTTTAAAAAACTTTGATAGTTGGAATCGATTTGGGGTCGACATATTCATGTGTCGGAGTCTGGCAAAATGATAGAGTTGAAATTATTGCCAATGACCTGGGTAACCTTCATATGTCGCTTTCACCGAAACAGAACGTCTTATTGGAGATGCTGCTAAAAATCAAGCTAGCATTAACCCTCAGAACACTGTATTTAACGCTAAACGACTCATTGGTCGTAGTTTTAACGACCATGAAATTAAAACTGATTTAGAGGTAACAATTGTCTTATCAAATATTTTGATCCACCTTGCATTTTTCATTCGTATTTTATTTTTTTTTTTAATTAGCACTGGCCATTCAAAGTTATTGAAAAGAATGAGAATCCATATATTCAAGTAAAATTCAAAGGCGAAAGGAAGAATTTCACACCCATAGAGATTTCTTCTATGATATTAATAAAGATGAAGAAAACCGCAGAATCTTTTCTAGGTTCAAAAGTTAGTAATGCCGTGATAACGTCGCCAGCTTGCTTCAATGATTCTCAACGTCAAGCGATAAAAGATGCATGTGAAATCGCTGGTTTGAAGGTATTACGCATAATTAACGAGGCAACTGCGGCAGCTATCGCTTATGGTTTGGACAAGAAACATGATGGTGAACGAAACGTTCTCATTTATGATTTAGGTGGTGGTTCTTTTGATGTTTCACTTCTAACTATCGAAGATGGAATTTTCGAAGTGAAAGCTGTTGCTGGTGACACGCACCTTGGTGGTGAAGATTTTGGCAATTTACTTGTAAATCATTGCGTGCAAAAATTCCAACGCAAATATAAAAAAGATCTTACAACAAATGCACGATCTTTCCAACGATTGAGAATTGCTTGTGAGCAAGCTAAGCGTGAACTTTCATTTTCATTACAAACTTGTATTAAAATAGACTCTCTTTTCGAGGGTATAGATTTCTATACCAACTTAACGCGTGCTAAATTTGAACAATTGAATCGAAGCTTGTTTCAGAATACGATGGAACCTATTGAAAAAGTACTACGAGATTCTAGAATCGACAAAAGTCAAATTCATGAGATCGTCCTAGTCGGAGGTTCAACACGCATTCCAAAGATTCAAAAAATGGTATCCAAGTTTTTCGATGGCAAAATACCAAACAATTCCATCAATCCTGATGAGGCCATGGCATATGGTGCTGCCATTCAAGCCGCTATTTTATCTGGTGATACTTCAGAAAAAACTCGAGATTTTCTTTTACTCGATGTCACCGCTTTATCTCTTGGTTTCGAAACTTCCGGTGATGTCATGATGCCGCTTATAAAGCGTAATACAACTATACCTACTAAGAAATCAGAAATTATATCCACAAATTCTGATAATCAACCAGGAGTGATGATTCATATTTATGAAGGTGAACATGCCCGTATTAAAGACAATAACTTTCTTGGTAAATTCGAATTAACTGGAATTCCGACAGCACCAAGAGGTTTGCCGCAAATTGAAGTCACATTTGATATTGATGTAAACGATAGTTTAAACGCATGTATTAAATATTCAACTATAATTATTATTGTAATCATATTATAATATTTTATTAATTTGAATTTAATTTTAGGTCTCCGCTGTTGATATAATGACTGGAAGATCGAACAAAATAACCATCACGAATGACAAAGGTCGATTGTCAAGGAATGAAGTCGCACGTATGGGTATGGGATGTGATCAAATTCTAATATTTTGTAATCAATAATCTTTTGCTAATAAAAATTGTAATTATAGTTGCTGAAGCCAAGCTTTATCTCGAAGAGGATGAGAAAGTTGCCCAAAAAATACGGGCACGAAATCGGTTAGAAAGTTATGTGTTTGAGATATGTAACACACTTTATGTAAGTTTTGTTTGGCATTTTAATTATTATATAGGTAGGATATTTTAAATCTAAATTATTCCCTCATTCAATAGGATCAGAAACTTGCTATGAAACAACTTGAAGATCAAATCGAAAAGTCAATTACATTGCTTGAAAATAACAAACATGTAGGAAAGGAGGAATATGATAATATACAGAGGTCACTTGAACAAGGTGTCGACCAAATAGTAATGCGATGGCGTTGATAAGCTATATATCATCCATCATATTATGTAAATCGAGATAATAAATTTTGGAAAAAGTTTAAAAAGCTATATTAATAAGTGAATCAATTAGTTTTCGTATAAAATTTATTCTTCATAATTTTCAAATAAAAAAATCAATATTTTTCGATTAACGATGATTCACATTGATAATGTTATAAGAATTTCTTATAGACAAAAATAATACTTCATTCAATGAAGAAAAATAAATGTTAATTGATTAGTATTTAAAGATTTAAACGTCATACGATTTCTGCATGCTTGAATCTTTAAAAATTTAATTTTGTTATGCATTAATTATATATGAATGTACGAAAATTTAATTTATATTCTTTATATTCTTATTGGTTTATGAAATGTTGCTGTTCATGAACTGGTTCGGATGAATGAAAAAAGGCGGGAAATTTTGTTTATGGTAATGTAAATCTTCCAAATATGGAGTAATTGCCGATCCAAAAAAAAATCTATAAAATATTTTAAAATGAGAATCATTTCTTCATCAAAAAAATCAATCATTAAACAAATTATATCAATTCAATAAATCCATTCTTTTTTTAAAATGTCTTCTAAGCAAACTTATACAGATAAGGAAGCCTTTTTCGTTGATTCATGCGAAAGTATTAAAATTGAAGTCTTACATTATCCCCCTGATAATATAATTTTGGTAAGTTTTAGTCCTTGAAGTTCTTTATATAAAAGATTGTTATTATTAATGAAAGTGTTATTAATTGTATAATAGAATCATCCACCAATTTTATTCATTCATGGAATAATTATCGCGGCCTGGGCTTGGGATAATTTTTGTCGCTGGTTCTCGAAAAAAGGACATGATTGTTACGCTATGAGGTAAATAAATTGTCACGAAACTAAGGCTTAATGGAATCTTAATTAAAAAAAATGATCTTTTACTTTAGTTTTCGAGGACATGGACAAAGTACAAAGACTCCAAAGAAAGATAAATGGTGGTCATTAAATGAAATCACAAATGATGTATCAGCCGTAACTGATGCAATAATTGCTAGGACCGGTTATAAACCTGTTCTCGTTGGGTAAATATTAATAAACTTTTCATCATTAAAATTTTTATATTGACGTTGATTTATTTTCATTTTGCTATTAGTCACTCACTTGGAGGTGGAATTGTTCAAAATTATCTTAAAGATAATCATCAGAAAGTGGCGGGTGGAATTTTATTTGCATCAATTTCACCGTACAGCTACAGGACAGGCTCCTTCAAATTCTTTCTTAAATTATATTCAAATATTCCAATTCTTGTTATCCTTAAATCGCTTTTTACATTAGAACCGTATGCAGCAGTTGGAACTCCTAAATTAGTGAAGAGAAGCTTTTCTAAAGCATTTCCTGAATCTATGGCTATAGAACTTCAACCAAAGTTTGAGAAGGCTAGTTTTGTCACTGGATTGTTGGAAGTTTTTAAGTCATTTGTGGATCCTTCAATAATTAAATGTCCTATGATTGTGATTGGCGCTGAAGAGGATAAAGTATTTGGTTTAAAAACTATAGAAGAAACTGCTGAAGCTTATGGTGTTGGATTTGATATCATTGGTGGTGCTTCTCACAATATTATGCTGGACCTTACATGGGAGGATGCTGCAAATGTTATTTTCAATAGGATCCAAGAAAGGGTTGTAAAGGAATAATTTTCAATGAATTAACTAAATGTTAATCAATCATTACTGCGCCATTCGTATCGGTTATTATCGTTTATCGATTATTTAATTCTCTTAATAAAAAAAGGTTTTTAAAAGATTAAATTTGAATTTAATAATAATTCAAGTCCTAATGTCTACAAATTTCGCGAGTGGCGCAGCTTTACAATTATGTTGCGCCATTTACGTTTTGTTTCTTTATTTTTTTTTAAAGCATCTTTTTTCTACAATTTTTGTATCCTTTCTTCGAATTAATAATAAATCGTAAAGAAGCTAAAAAGAGCCATAACAGCAATTAGGCCGTCAAAATTTCTCAGTTTTGTGTAACATCAGTCGAAAAATCTAAAATTAGAATTTAGAAATGATCAACATGAAATTTGGAAATGATCGACATTATTGTTAAAAAGTTTCCGACCCTTATAAAATTAACCATAACCATTATTTGAATGTGTGATTAAATGGGAGGTATTTAATACTACAGCAAATTTATATATATTTTTTTTAAAAAAATAATATAAAAATTGAATTTTTAATAGCTTAGCCCCTCCATATAGTTAAAAGATTAAAACTGAATATGTGAGAAATTTATTAATTAAAAAATAATTTGTTTTGAGTTCATGAAACGTATAAAATCTATTATTTAATGCAAAATTTATTTTCAGGTAATAAATTAAATAAATTATCAACCATTTAACTCAAATATAAAAATTATAAAGTCATTTCATTTTTAATAGAATTTTGATGAATTTGATGAAAAATAGAGTATGAGTGTTGTAATATTAAATTTTTTTCAACTATTCTAAGGAATATATTTAAAAAATTCTGATTGATATGAAAATTGTATTGTAACATTTAGGTTTGTCTACCAAAACATTAATTCTTTTTATAAATTTTTTTAAAATCATAATGACATTTAGCTTTGAAATTCAAAGTTTAAAACAAAGTTTCATGATATAATTAAATAACAAAAATAATGTAAAATATAAAATTTAAAGAATAAATTAGCATTTATAATAAAATTCAAATTAGATTTAATAAACATTTTCATAAATTTCTTTTATGATGTTTAAACCTTTATTAAAGTTTACAGATATAATTATTTTTTTGAAAACAGAAATATCATTTGAAATAATAATTTTATTGGAATTTCACAAATTGCAAATTGTTTTAATCAGAATATAAATAAAAAAATTTGCTGTTATAGTGTTATAGATACATCCTAATGCACTTTTCACTAAAATAGGTAAAAAAAAATACTTATTTAGATTATTTGATAACTTCAAGGATATTTATCAACATACCTTTTCAACTAAAATTTAAGAAAAATTTTATTTTACGATCACCATTACAAAATTTAAACAATTTAACTTTGATTATAATATCATAGAGATTAGAATTAATTAAAATGATTAATATATTAAACGGTTAATTATAACTCTAATCAAAATTTAATTTTCGTTCAGAATTAAAATTATTATTATTTGTTGAATATTTGCTAACTTTGAGCTAAATTTATAATATTAGCTTAAGTTAATTTAATCATTTAATTAACTAGTCAATAATATTTTAACCAGTTATTAACTGGTTAAAAATGTATCTAAAAATCTTTTAATAAATGGTAATGATTAATAAATGATTAAAATTAAAATCATAATATATAATATATTATAAATCACATGATTTATAAGTGATAATATAATAATTAATTTAATATAATTTATAATAGACAAACTTTAAAAGATAAAAAAGGACAAGATTTTAATTAAAAATATAAAGAAAATAGTAAATTATTATTATCTTTTAACTGATTGAAGTTGTGATGTGTGACTATACTAAAAATAAGTTATATGATCTAAATGATCGATATAGTTAATGAAGTTGATAAAGTTGCTAAAGTTGTTAACATTAATCAAGTGGATAAATTAGATAAATGAATTATAGTTATTATCTTTATTAATTATATCTTATTTATTATATATATTATATTATATTTATTATAATTATATTATTTATTCTTTTTATTATATTTGTTGTTGTTGATTTTATATTATTTCATTTTATATAAATATCTTGTATTTTCTTTTGAGTTGAAAAATAACTCAAGTTGAAGTTTAAGGATAACCAAAAGTTCAATAAAGGAATCATTAAATTTATTTACTATTGCTTTTTGTCATGTCTTTATATAGGCGTAATTGTGATATTATCTTGTATTTAATTCAACAGATTGAATTAAAAGTTTATCATTTAAGTTTACAGATACCAAGCTAACAAAAGTGGTGATTCTTGCCAGAACTTCTAGCTTTTTAGTAGATGAATTTTGATCTTTACCTCACATTATAATGAAATCATATTCAACAACACTCTAAAAACAGAAATTACTTATCAACTGACTACACTTGTATTATTTGTTATCTAACTTCAGAAGAAGTATCTTTACAATTCAAACATTTTTGGAATTGATTAGCACTGAATTTGGTGCTCTTGAATATACTGAAAAACAGTAACTTTATTTGATCAGTATTAACAACATATTAGTAAATTACAGCTCATTAAAACTCTTAAAAAAGAAGCTAAATTATTGTTATATAGCTTAACCTTCGCTAACCCTTTTGATTTTAGATTTAACTTTGACTTTATTACTATTCGTATATTAGAAGAATCTTATTATTCAGTCAAGTTTGAACGTATTATAGCAACTAAATTACAATCTTTAGTATCTCTCTCATTAGAACCCTTAAGAAGAAACATAATGAACACAGATCAATTTAATGTTTTCATTAATTAACTTACAAACTCTATTGATCAACTCACTCAGAAGGTCCAAAACAGACCAGCATAATGACCACCTGCAAGGAAAACTAATTTAGTCTCAGTAAAATACTTCTTAGGAAAAAGTGAAGAGAATCCATTTGATTGGATTGCCTATTTTGAGAAAGTCGTAAAGGCTAACAACTGGACTAATGAAAGAATGATTGAAATTACTAAAGGATTTCTTGATCATGTAGCTGCTGATTAGTACGAGAATACTACATTTGCTCAAGGTTGAAGAGTTGGAGAAGATGAAGATGATGCTAAGATCTATCTAAAAATAATTTTTAAATAAAAATTTAGATAATTTAAATACTAGTATAAAGAATAATTAAATATTAATAATAAAAAAATAACTTTCTTCCTTTAATAATAATTTGTTTTTTTGTACTTAAATTCATAAACTATTTCTCTATAATTGAGCAACAAAACAAATGGTATTATAAACTCAATGATATTCTTCAAGAAAGAGATGAAAAAGTAGAATCATACTCTAATATATTTAAGAGATTAAGAAAAAAGGTAGACTCTGATAGTAATCTCCCAGAACTTTATATTATTAGGTTATTCTTAAAGGGATTAAAAAAGGATTTAGTGCGATATGTTACTGCTAGTAAATCTGTGAATATTAATGAAGCAATTTAAGAGGCTATCGACTATGAGACTGGAGTTTATTTTGAAAGATAAGCTGAAAGACAGGAATGTTAAATAGATCAAAAAGCTAAAGCTCCTACAAATGATGCTCTTGAAACCCTAATGAAATAAATAGAAAAGCTAACTCTTAATTATACTAATATTATTTTAACCTTGAATGTTCAAACCCAAATGAGACCTAGAACCACAGGACAGAAATCAGATAAATCTCAAATTACTTATTTTAATTGCTAAAAAAAAGGTCACTACTTTAGAAAATATGACTTGCCTTCTAAAAAGAGAAAGGATGCAAATATGATCAAAATTTATTCTGATCTTGATTCAAAAGATGAGAAAGAAGATTATGAAGAGGTCTATGCTACTCCAAAAGTAAGGTTCACTCTATATACTACTAATAAGAGAGAAGTAAAAGAAAGAAGCAAAAAGGCTTCTGAATCTCAACAAGAAAAAATAGAAATATAATTAAACCAATTCCTCTCACTACTTTGATGAATATTAAAGAAGGGATTTTAACTCTAAAGGTTAAGAAATCTCGAAGAAAAATATCACATACTCCTTTTGCTATTGACCAATTAGCTTCTTATAATATCGCTGAAGATATTCTCAATTTACCTTCATCTGCGAAACTTGGATAATGGTTAAAATATTCAGATTAAAAGAGAAATTTAGCTAATGCATTAAAACAAGCCATAATTAAAGAAACTAATAATGTTGACTTTGATGACAAGTATATAAGTAACAATAAGGATATGCTTACAACTGCTGTTAAATATACTATTCAAATTAATCATAGCAATATACAAGCTATTCTTAACTCAGGTGCAGCTATTAGTATTATTACAAGTAGTTTAGTTAAGCGACTTCATTTAAAAATTAATGAATCTTCTAAGATTATTATCAATACAGTAAATGAAAAAAGAGCAAGAACTCTAAGAAAGATTAATACTGTTAAAATAATGATTAGATTTAATCAAATGCTAATAACTTCGCTAGTTTTTGAATCACCTGATGAAAATTTATTATTATAAATAGATTAGTTCAAGAGGATTAAAGCCATTCTTAATTTTGATAAAAGAAAAGTGAAGTTCAGATATCTTACAAAATCTGTTTCAGTTCTAATTACTTTCTATGATAGTTCTTCAGTTGAATTAGATGAAGAATTTGATACCTCTATGGATGAATTAATTGATGCAATTGAAGATTTAACATATGACTAATATAAATAAGAGGATCTTGACAAAAGAAATATTTTTTATTTTCACAGTGAAGAAAATACCTCTGATGAAGAAAATATTTTGATGGAGAAAATCTGTTTGATTTTGATGAAAAAGAGCTATTTGCTAACCCTTGAAATGATAATCCAGCAGTGTTCTTAGCTTAATCTAAACAAATAAAATCCTAAAATAATTAATAGAGTATTCAAGAAGATTTGTATGTTGAACCCTTAGATATTAACAAGAATCCTTTGAGCAATTTATCAAAGAAAATAAAGATATTTATGCTTTAAACCAAACAAAAATTGGTTATACAATCCTATTTTAATATCAATTTCCTACAGGAGATCATGAACCAATTGCTAGCCTTATATATCAATTAAAAGATCCTGCAAAACAAAATTTCTTCAAGATGAAATCAAAAGAATGAAAAAAAATGATATTATCCAAAAGTCAAAAAGCCCTTGGGCTTTTCCAGTTGTTATCATATCAAAGTAATTTAGAGATGCACGAATTTGTATCGACTATAAAAAACTTAATTCTATAACTAAGAGAAATGCATACTCTCTTCTATTTATTAATGACTTGCTTGAGAAATTTAAAAATGCAAGTTAGTTCTTTACACTCAATCTTGCAAATAGATATTGACAAATAGAAATGGAAGAGAGTGATCGTGAAAAGACTGTTTTATCTTTCAATATGGACTTTATGAATTCAAAAAATACCTTTTGGATTAAAAATGCTTCTGAAATATTCCAATATCTTATGAATTTTGTTTTACAAGAGTACCTTTATAAGTTTTTAGCAGTATATTTAGATAATATTATCATCTATTCAAAAACTTATAAGGAACATCTACAATACTTACAAATAGTATTTGAAGTAATTAGAAAAGCAAACTTAATGATTAAATTAAAAAAGTGTCAATTTTGCCTTCTAAATATTCCATTTCTTAGATATGTCGTAGGAAGAAGCAATTTACAACCTGATCCTAAAAAGATCAGAAAAATTAAAGAACTTCTGGCTTCTCAAGAATTAACTGAATTAAGAGCAGCCCTTGAATTGTTCTCATATTATCGTAAATTTGTTAAGAGATTTTCTCAAATTACTAAACCTATAACTATGTTACTAAAGAAGGATGCCTATATGATTGAACTGAAAACTAACAAAAATCTTTTGATAAATTAAAAGAAAAGTTGATTATATCTCCTATCTTTCAATACCCAGACTTCACTAAGGAATTTATACTTTATACTGATGCTTCAGGAGTAGGACTAGAAGCAGTATTATTCCAATTAAATGATGATAAAAATGAACATGTCATTGCTTATGCAAGTAAAAGCATGAATAAAGCTGAACAGAATTATCCAATCATAGACCAAGAATGCTTAGCAGTAGTTTGGGCTATCAGAAATTTTCATTATTATCTTAGCTCTAAATCATTCACTGTTGTAACTGATTACTCTGCTCTCAAATAGTTAAGAACCTCTAAAATTCCTAAAAAATATCATGCAAGATGGATTATAGAGTTACAACAATATAATTTTAATATTCAATATAGACTTGAAAAGAATAATGCTAATACTGATATATTATCCTGATTAATTCTTGACCACAAACAAGATAATGCTTCTAAGGAAGTTTTTATGTTCTCAATCATTAAAGACACAGACGAAGAAATAGAATAGTATATTTCTCCCTCTAAAAGTAATGAAATTCCATCTGAAAAGTCACTTGAGAAAATGGAATTAAAGGAAGAATTAGTTTCATCATACTCTTATATACCTTTGGTTACTAAAGGATAACAATGCCCTAAAAATGAGTTAGAAGATATTTTCAAAGAAAATATAAAAATTAAGCAAGTTATAGCTAATCAACCAATTACCAAAAGAGGATCATAATATAATTATAATTGTAACATTAAAAATCATTGCATATCTGAAACTTGTGACAGGTTACGCCAAATATGTTGTTTAGACTAAGTGGCGCAGCTAACTGTAAACGTCAATTAGATTTGACTATCCCATAGTTGATGCCAACGAAATTGACTGTCCTTTTTTTTCAAACAAAAGTTTTGTTTCGAGCTATAGTTCTGAACACCATAAATAAATCATAAAGAATACTTTAAAATAATTATTTTTAGCATTTTTTTTTTATTGTATAAACTTTCTATAGTTAAAAGCATGTATTAATTAAAGTAAAAAAAGATAAATGCAAATAAAT
>CAJVPQ010002713.1:0-12940 GCA_910591825.1 Funneliformis caledonium
TTTAGTTAGTTGGTTATGTATTTTTTAAATAAAAAAAAAAATTTTGAATTTACTTACTTGTAGCCGGAGTTAAAGGCAGTCGGATACTTATGACCGCTACTGTAATAGCTAGATAAATCTAGCAGAATGTATTATAAGTATTCTAAATCTAAATCCTCAAAATATAATATTCAAGTATGATAAAATAAGCTCTAAATCTTAAGATTTGTTTATATAGTAAATACTTTAACTAAAATATATAAAAAAGCTCAAAAATTTAATAAGTTAAATCTGAATTAAAATAGAGTAAACAAGTATTCAAATATATTAAATAAATGAAATGATTCTTACTGAAAAATAAAATTTGTAATGTCTTTAAATCAATAAATAAAGAAAATATTGCTAAATTATTTGAGGTAAAATTTATTATCATAATATATGAATTAATTTTAATATTAATTATTAATTTTTAAACATTATTAATTATTCTTATTTTAAAATAATTTATTTCTAACTTTAAGAATAGAAAAAACTATATAAATGCAAATATATTATCATTTTATATTAATCAAATTTATAAATACTTATTATTATTTATATATCTATAGCTTTTAAGTATACATTATAATATTTTAAAACAAATTGAAATTTTATTTTAAACATAATCATAATTTAAAATTTAAATAATATAACATAAAAATATAACAATATTTTCTATGTATATTATAAACTAATTTGACTTTTACTATATAAATTTTATAACTTGAGTTTTCTTTAGACCTAATATTTTCGTAAGATAATCTATTATATTATATAAAAATTTAGATAATAAAGATTATTATGTATCTTTTCAAAATATTTGTATAACTGAAACTACTGAAAAAATATAAATTATTTCAAATAATATAAAATCTATTCTAAGTTTATCTTAGTTATATAAAAAATTGTAATTATATTAATTGTAAATAATATAAAAAATGTTATTGTATATATAGTTTAACTAATAAAAAAGAAAAATATTATCAACAAGTATTAGAATCATATTCATATTTTATGATATATTAAATTTTTTTGATAATTATTATTTAAAAGAAATAATATTTATATATTATATATATAAATTAATTGTAATTTACTAATAAAATAATATATTATTTAAGTTTTATGTCAGAAAATTATTTAATTTATTATTATTGTAAAGAGAATAAAGGTTTAATAACTCTTCTTAATTTTAAAAAATTATTTTAAATAAATTTATTATTATGTAAAAAATGTTAAAATAATCAAAAAAATTTATATTAGAGAAAAAATTAAAAACTAATAGATAGTTTTCTAAATAATATAAAAATAATTAAATCATTTTTTTTTATAATACAAATTTGAATTATATAATATTAAATAAACAAATAAAATTTTTATAATATATATTATTTTTGATTTTTTCTTCTCTATTTTTTAGTTGACTTATATATAATATTAAACAAATAACATTTTTTTTACTATTTTCAAAATAATAATAGATTTTTCAGTAAATAAAAAAAAATAAGAAAAAATATTATAAACTATTTTTTTTCAAATCTTATTTTATTAGCATGAAATTTTTATAATTTTGTAAATTTTTATTTTTTTAAAATATTAAATATTATTATTTTAGAAATAAAATATAAGTATAATATTTTAGAAGAAAAAGTAAAAAATAATCTATTTTTTATTAATAACAAAAATGTATATATAAAATACAAAGTAAAATTATATTTAATTTAATTATAAATATATAAATTGATAAATATAAAGTATTTTAATATATATAAATAATAAAATTCAAAATAAAAATGATAAAAATATTTAATTTATAAAGTCTCTACTACTTTAACATGCATGTTGATAATAATAGCAGTAGGTATCAATTTTTAATAAGTCTAAATAGGTTAATGATTATGATTGTAAAAAATGCGAATATATATTTCTACAATACACATTCTAAGAGGAATTTGATTTACCAATACCTCTAAAAGAAACTTAATTTGATATTTGGATTTCAATATATTGGTCATGTGGTAATGGGTATAGGAGACCTTATATTAGTGAAGTTGTACATTATCAAGGTTATGTCAAGTATAAATTATTTTTGTAATTATTATAATTATTATTATAGTTTTATATTTACATCATAAAATTATAGTCCATTAGTGTTAAAATTTACTATCATAAATAAAATTTTATAATCATTATAAAAAAAATATCAATCATTTTCAGTTATTTGCATCTTCTTTCATATGAGTGACGCTCTAAGGGAGACTGTTCTCTATTACACAAATTTTCTGATTTATCAACCAATCAAAATTGTGAATTCTATTACATGACTCTAAATAAAAAATATTATTCTAAATAATACGAGTTACATAAATCAGTAAAATTATATCATAAATGCATAAATTTTCAATAGTTAGATAAAATGCATAATCTTATAAGATTAAAAATTATTTAATTAACTTTATTAAAAAATAAAAAAAATAAAAATTATAATTCCATAAATGATTTTTTTGTATTCTCTAATAAATTCTTTATTGCTACACCATCATCCGTTATTCCTTTCACATCATCCAAATCATTTTTAATTTTAATTTCATTATCTTCTTGAACAAATTCTTTTGAATTTAATTCTGCTTTTAAAAAACTTATTATTTAAGCATTGACATTTTTCTTAACTTCGTTTTGAAGATAATCTATACATATTAAACATTTAAACTGGCATCTTTGTAAGCATAAACTATGGTAACCATGCCTATACTCTAGAACGCTATTATTAAGCAAATCATTAGTATAATTATAATATATATAATCACATAAAATAGCCATATTTGGTTTTCTAAAAGTGACAAAACCTCTTAGAAGGTAGCGATCAGTTACTTCATAATTTAATAAAAGCAATTTATAAGTATTAATACCATTTTTGAATGAAATCTTAATAAAAGAATACTGGTGACGTGTATGATATATCTTTGTAAATGCATTTAAAAATAATATTGCATACTTTTGAGAAAGCATTCATAATTGCTTTAGTTGATATGAATATTTTACAGAATCTACAAAATGCTATTAAAAATCATTATTCTATCAATATTGAAAAATAAAGTGTATCTCTTTCTGCAGTTGTTTAGATATAAAAAATTTAGTGGTATATCATCAGATAATACTATGAGCAATTTTTACAGAAAAATTACTAAGGGAAGCAAGATGATTAGTAAACATGTTCATCATCAGATGATTAATCTCTATCCAATAGAAAATATCTGAAAAAAATATTAATGAAACATATTTGTAATTCTTTTGATCAAACTGAAGGAATAAATCACTTCAATAATATATGTAAGATTTTTTATAAGCCAGCCAGTTCCCTCTTGATAATGCATCACATAAATATTGAGAACTAAAGAAATCAAATTGCTTAGTAAATTGATTAGATATAAAAATTCTATATTCTTGTATGTGTTACTGAACTTCAAATAAATGGTATCAATAATATTAAACTATACTATGTGCATGATATGGAGAATTAGATTAATTCTCTATGGTTGTAATCTTTCACCTAGATTCTTACGTATTCTAAATATACCTTTGTAAAGTTCGTTAAATAAAATGAATTTTTTATAAAAATAGGCTCATAGAAATTCAGAGATACATGAAAAGAACCCATAATAGGCAAAAATAATGTAATAAATAAAGAAATAGTTTTATCGTTAAGAAGAAGTCAATGTGCAATAGCTTTTTGAATAATAATTGATCAGGTCAGTCCACAATGATGAGAATTATATGGTTAGATAAATACTCTTGCATTAGTTACTGATCATTTACAATTTGAAGAGCTTTCATATAATCTTTTATGCTTTTCAAATTGTTTTCGATAAAATCAATAAGAATTGTATTTTGTATATAATAATTATTTCTTTTCTCTATTAGCCGATCATTATAATTATGTATCATTAGTCTATCTATCAAAACTTTATTATCAGAAGAATTTCTTACCATATAATCTCTCATACGATTATGGTAAGGAATACTGAGATTTATGATGAATCACTTGTCAATATGCCTTAAAATCAATTTGCTATCAATGATCTTTGAATTGATTGCTTTGTTATGTGAAATCGCTGATGTAAAATATGGATTAGCTAAAATTATGATCATGTGGGTTACCTAAGATATGTTAGTAGTATCAGCTTATCTTTGAATGTTATAACAGGACTATCATAATATAATTGATCTATATAATACGTTATAAATAATTATGTAAGTGACGTAGTTAACAAGATCAACTTAATAGATATATTTAATTTATGTAATGCAAGAAAATGTAGATCTAAATATCAAACATATCAAACATATCTGATATATTTGACATATTTAATATACTGTATGTAATATAACTGACATATTAGACATAGTTGATATATCAGACATATCTAACATATATGATATATTAAATTTATATTAAAAAGTATATAAAGGAGACTAAATTCTTGACAAGAAAGTAACTATCAATTGCTAGATGCAATCTGATCAGTTCAGCGATAACTATGTACAACCCTTTTTTTGTAAAGTAGCACAAGGCTACTTTTTTTATTTGTGATTAATTTTTCTTTATATTCTCTTAGTTTAGTATTTTTAGCTTGTAGTTTATTTATTTACTAATAAATCTTTATTAAATTTACTTGAAACATTTTATGATACTTGTATTTGTAACGTAATTTACGTTTAATTTTGACTTAACATATAGAAATATACTCGATAATATATTGAATATTTAGGCAATATATAGTGGATGAATCATATATTCATTGTAGGTTTGAATATATTTTTCAATATATAACAAAACTTAATCAATTGAGGTGTGAATATATTTGGCGGTATATAAAAGAACTATTAACTTACTGAAATAACTATTAGCTTACTATGTAAACTTAAAAGAATCACCACTCGAATATCCTGTCTAACTATCACAATTTGTAAGGATTGTACATTAACAATGTGAATATTATAATAATTGTCGATATTCAATATGAAACTGTTTTTTGAATATTTTTCAAAATAGTTTTTAACATATCCCTATGTGCAGGGTTGGAAAATTAGTATAGTTAGTATAGCTTAGTACAGTTTAATATAGTTAGTACACATAATAATTAATATAAAATTTAGTACAGTACATTATAAGTATAAAGTCAAAATTTGTCTAATATATACAAATTTCCCAACCTTGCCTATATGTATCTGATATTTTCTTTTTCTACGATCTACTATTCTTACCATGATGGATATGCCAAGGTTTACCATTATATTTAGGCCTTTATTACTTATATTTACTGAATCTAAATAATACACAAAGTCAACCTTAAAACAATTAATTTTAATATTGTTCAATGAAGCGAGAAGATAACATATTAGCACTATTAATCTTTTTATATAATTCATTGTTTATTCATTATGTTCAAGTGGTCAAACCATTAAATAGAGTTGATCAAAAAAATCAGTCAAGCTCAGTTCAATTTCCAGAAGTATTTTTCGCATTTCGTCAAATACATAAATAAGACCTTCTTTTCTTGATTGCTCTCTTTCATAAAGGATTTTTGCCATTACTTTGATGGCTCAAGTGAGGTTGACATTCTTACTCGCTTATTTCTCAGCTACATCTGAGACATTTTCATTTATAGCTTCTTTGTTCGTAACTTTTGCTCTCTTAATACCTTTTTTTAAAGGATTTTCTATAAGTCACATGTGACAAATATTACAAAAAATACTATTCTCCACCCAACTTACCTTTATTAAATCATTCTTTGCCACTTTTTTCCATTTTCTTTCTTTAATAAATGAAATTTGGTTGACTTAGTGGTTTGGCATTCTATACAATACTTATTCTCAGATATGTTTTCAAACAGTTAATAGTAATATAAAGGTTATGGGATTCAAAGGGATTCAAATTATATTATAATAGGTCAGTGAGAAAGCTTCAAATTTGCTTAGAAATCTTACCTATATTTCATTTAAAGAAATGCAAATAGATAATCCTTCAGAAAGTATTATATACTGTATAAAAAAAAAATTAATAAATTGTGTAATTATTTTTCTTATTTGAGACAATTTCCCTTGTAGAGTGATGCACATTGATCCAATGAAATAGATTAGAGGAAACTTATAACAGCTATTTTTCTTGACACTGTATCTTTATATTGATATAATCAACTACCCTATAAATAATTTTATCTGTCATTTCTATAAAAATTCCATAAAAAATGAGCCCTTTACAGAGTCATTTATAAAAAACACTAACAATCTGATAAATTTTCACAATATATGATTATTAATTCTGTGAATATAAGGCTTTTACAGAATAAGAATGAAATATAAAACACGGATTGACTGGCTGGCTTATGTATAGTACAATAGCATGAAGTTTTTGAATCTTTTTAACTAAATGAAACTTCTTTTTGTTGACAGTATTGTGGCATTTTTATATTAACTTAGAGGTAACTAATTTTAAGTATAAAATTAAATTGACACAGCTGAAACTTTTGTGTAAGAAGACGGATTTTATTAAAACAATAGTAGCGTTATACAATGTAAAAGTAAATACAGCTGAATATAGTTCAAGATACATGCGAATACTAATATACATAATATTTCTTTTCAAAAAATCTTTGAACCCATTACTTTTTCATTGCCAGCTTCTTCTCAACATCTATCCTTTCTCAATAACTTAATAATAACCTTTATCACCTCTTCACATTTTTACATAACTCCTTTTAATCCTTAGAATCTTCTTCAAAGTAGTTTCAACAAAACAGATATTGAGTGAATTTTTACTTGTGCAAGAAATCCTGTCTGAAGCTTATAAAATTTTTACAGGAACAGGAGAACTTAAGACTTAATGAGCTAGGTATCAAAATCTTAGAAAATGAAGAGGTTAATGGCCTGAAACTTATGGATTATGGTATGAAGAAAGGTCTTTGCAGTCTTCGGTCCATATTCTGAAGACTGGTATAAACTGATCCTTTATTATTTATAGTATATATATATTTTAAATTAAGGATTAATATTATAAAATACTATTTTATTTATAAGATTATAGTTAAATTGATCTGGTCCAGTTTTCATCTTTCTTATGAAACGGACTAGTCCATAAGTCAGTCTTTGAACTAATTCTAATATTTTACTGTAACGATAATATTCTAAATGAAAATAGAGATTAAGAAAACACAGTAACCATTTTGTATAATTAACTTTTTATACTTTATATCATTAAATATGTATATATCAGAATATTTATTTCTATATATACAGTTTTAAACAATTTTATTTAGTTATATAATTTAAATATTTTTATAAAAAAAATTTATTTTAGTTTTCTATAAAATTAAAACTTTAATACTATATACAGTCTTATAAATTAGTCTAGACTGAAAAGGAAACCATATTTTGAACTAGACCGGACTGGTAGAACTGAATAATGCAAACTGGTCTTAAGATTGACTTATAGACTGATCAGGTTCTAAGAAAAATAAAAGACTGGTCTTTTTGGATTAGATCAGACTAGACCAGTCTAACCCTAATCACATAGGCATTACAAATTTTATATGAATATAATATTTAATAAATTTACAAAAAATTAACGTGATGTTATTGATATACTTGATAAAAATTTGCAAGGTAGAGAATTTATTGTTATCAATTTAACTAAAGCGAAAAAAGATGCTCTATATTTTTGCAAGGATTAGGATACACCTTTAAAATTAGATAGATAGAATGTAATTTTAAAATAATAGAATAATAATTATTTTCTCCTATTATTTATTAATATAATAATATAATATATATATCTTATCTGTCACTCTATTTTAAGAGCTGACTGAATTCTGCTGATTTGTAGCTAAAGTAGATGTAAAATAACAAACATGATTTGTTATTTATACTAGGGATTTTTTTGTGCCTCATAAAATATATACAAATAAAAATCAAAGTAAAAAAAACTATTAATTATCACAAAATAGCAGTAAATAAAAGTTTAAAGTACTAGCTCTCAAAGATACCTTAGATGGTTTTATTTAAAGTTATATAATAAATAGATATGTAAAATAGTTATATTTTGACAAAGTCTTGACAGCCATTATTAAGATATTGATCAGGATTATCTACCTATCGTAGTATCACATTTTAAGACCTATCACTAATTAATCTATATTCATTTGTTACAATAAATTTATCACATAGTCATATAGCCTATAAGATTCTTCTTAGATTCTGTCCACAATTTAGGACTATTAGAATGTCAAGATAAACATTTAAACTTATAGTCAATATAATCATAACCAGAAGAACGATTTACCTTTTGAGGAGTTATGCTTAAAAACTTTTTATCATTAGGATAATCATCTATTTTTAAAGCATTTCAAACTTGAGTGGCTAATGACTCAGGTCTATTCTTGTAATTTCTCTAAGTTATTTGTATAATCTTTGCTTTTTCAAAATCAGTCTTTAGTTTATTACATTCATTATTCCAATAACTGATCATCAGATTACTAGATACAAGATGATTAAAATATCTTTGTCTAAATAAAATGAAATAATTTTTGGGCTATTTATTATCAATTTTTATAAGTTTCTAATAACCAAAACAAATAGCCATATGACTTTTGTGAATTCTTAGCCTATAATAATTGAAATTATTAAATTTACCTTTACCAAATGATGCAAATAAACATAGCTAATGATATATATTAAATTTTTCAGCTTTTAATAAATTCTGTAATGATACTCTGACCATATTTCCTATTGGACTGATGTTTCATTCTAATAATAGATAAAGTATTAAATAATCTCTCATTATCGAAGAGTTTGTTGTATCATTTTTTATCAAAAGTAAAATAATTTCCAATATATGATACAATATATTTTATATCATATTCAGGATGAATATTACCGCATCTTCCAAAATAAAACTATGAGACAATGGGATAGAGAAAATGATTATAGTATTACTTCTGTTTCTGGTAAAATTTCTTCACATGCTTTAGTTTTTTGTTGGTCACATATAGGTGAAGAATTCTTCACGTTGATCAATTTTTGAATTCAAACAATAATACTTTCGCATCAAATTTTTTCATATAAAGATTTATAATATTTTGAATTTCTGTACTGATTAAACTAGAAATAGCATCAACACTATGTAATATACTTAATTTTATCTTTTCCTATCTCTTTGAATAATGTATAAATAGTTCTAGCTTTTTGAATTATCTTACATAAATACTCTTTCTTGATTTTAGGTAAATACTATATCATTTCATCATAAATTTGCGTTCTTACTATTTTATCACTAATATTTTTTTCTAAACTTAGATTTAAAACTTTTTTCTCATATTCCTCACTATAATAATATCATTGCAATTTTTCTTTTCATTCAATTTTTTTAGCTTTGTTAAATAAGTATACTAAATGAGATACAGAACCAAGAATTAAATCTATATTAATAGGAATATTTGAAATTTGTTTAATGAAGATAAAATTTAATGGGATTTTCTTTAGATTTTGTAAGGATATGAAATCAGTACCTTTAATAAATTCAAATAACTCACATATTAAACCTTGTTCTACTTTCTGATTGTAGGGAATTTTGGAGAAAGCCTTGCATCTACAATATTTAGATCTTTATTATAATTAGATGGCATTTTCTCTGCTTCAGATATAGAAACATTCTTATTATGTGTAGTAGAAATCTGAGATTTTATATTCTGTTTATGAGAAATATTGGTAGCATTCTCAAAAGTTGAGAACAACTCTTGATTTTGAAGCTTTTCTTTTCTTTTTCTCTCTCTTATTTCATTTCTAATCCTTTTTTTATTTACAGAATTCAAGAATTTATCAATATCTTTACCTTTTAATAATTTGGATTTCATGCAAATAGGCTGATATAAATCAGATTTCAATGCATTATCTGATACATCAGATGTCAGTGCGTCTTTATTTCGCAAGATCATTTGTTTAGGAATATGATTAGAACTTATTTTAGGAAAAACAGTTATTGGAGCCTTTGAAACATTAGCAACAGTTTGATAATATGCCATACCCTTGTCTTACAAGCTCTACTCTTAATTAGTGAGACATCACGTTTCAATTTAACAATAAGGTTAATTTTTTCTTTATCGCTCTGTTTCAGTTTAACAATAAGGTTGGTCTTTTCTTTATCTCTCTACTCTAGATTTGTGAATCTGGCTTCAACTTCTTCTTTATCTTGTTTTAGTTTTATATTTCAGATTTGATATCAGTATTCTTTTTTCTAAGTTTATCGATTTTGACTATAAATCTAGAATGCAATTCCTTCAATGAATCAACTGTGGATTGTGCGCTTGCCATTATTTTATTTAAGATATGAATATATTCAAAAGGTTAATCACACGAAAAAATATTGTTATGTAAAAATCGTGTTAATACGCCTTTGCTTTATTTATTGTAACATTATTATGATTCCAGTTTCAATATTCTGGATAGAATAAAAATGATTATTAATTGTACAAAGCATACAATCCCCCAATGTGTATCATTTGGTTATCTGTTATGTTGATAAATTTCCAGCGAAATATTCGTGTCTATCATTATTGTCTGAAGGACATATTTCTATGCAAAGTGAAAATTTTATCAGTCACGAGATCTGGTCACGACATATGATTTTTATCCAATATACTTTTTTTTAGCTTGTAAACGTGTCCGTCACGATGTCCATTAATAAAATACATAAATATTTCAATCGCAAATATAAAGATTGAAAAATAGTCGGATTTTTAAATGAATGCGAAATAGAACCATTCGATAGGAAAATAGACGCTTATATTAAAGATCTTGAAATCATTGATATGATACGAGGAAAGAGACAACAAAAAGCACGTCAGCTTCTTGACAGATATCGTGAGGCAAGTAAAAACTTTCCGCTACAATGGTGGCGTGACAATCGTAAGCCTGCTCAGTCTTTTGTCATTCAAGGCTGTTCGCTGAGCCACAAGCCAGTGTTAGAGCACAAGTAATCTGCTCAGTTACTTGCCATTTAAGGAAGGCTATTCACCGATCTAACACTGGACCCATTGGGATCAGGTGGCCTGCTCGGTTACCTGATGCTTTAATGGGATGAAAATTAAAATATGAGTAAAAGTTCTACTAATTTTCAAAAATTTTGAAATAGAATCCTAGGACAGATCGTGATATCGTGAAATTCTGGGAAAAGGAATGTGTACGCAAACAAGTTCACCTACACCAGCGAATAGGAGCTGTAAATGGAGTCAACAGAACAGTTAACAGGGAAAAGTTAAAACGAACAGCAATCCATTTATCAGAAGATCACTGAGAAAAATAAACAGAATAAATTATGCCGAAAATTCAAAAAGAGTGAATAATACTAGCAAGCAAACCCATGAAGTGGTATGTAAAATGCTGTTAGTCAATATTTCCTGTTTCGATATCTCTAATTTTTCCAATGTTAGGTTTATGATGATGAATATGATGAAATCGATTACTACGACGAAAGTGACGACGAGAATGAAGACGAGGATGTCAACAAAGATGATGACTATGATGATGAGAATGAAGGCGAGGATGTCGACGAAGATATCGATGAAGATGATGGCGAAGATATCAACGAAGATGTCAACGAAAATGGCAATAAAGACAAGAAGGCCAAGGAGAGAATGAAGTTGGAGAAAAAGTTGATTGATAATTTTATTTCGAGATTTAAGGCAATAAATGCGGATAACAAATGGAAACTTCCTTCGAGTAGATTTGTAGAAGATGTCTTATATTATTGGGCAGTGACTCACCATTCTGAAACGTAGATATACTGCATTCATTGCATTGATAATATTGGTTATTAAATATATATGTAATGACTAATCATTTATTTGTCTAAATATTTCATTAAGACTTGCACATTCTTTTATATTAGACACTGATTGTTTAGTCCTGAGGAAAAGGAGACAATTTTAAATACTAATAAAAAGTCTTTTCCAGCCGTACAAGATGATATTAAAAAATATGTCATGAAATATTACAAGGTATTCTGTTTGATAAAGGTTGTCTGAATTGAGATATTTGTTCATAAATCTTCTAAATCTCTATAGAAAAATGTCAGCGATCTTTAACAAATCGTCATGGAATCATATTTGGAAAACATGGAGACCTATAATCCAAAGTTACATTATGATCTGGAGTGGATTCACTTAGTATTCAATAAATTGTGAGTTAACTCTCATTATTATATAATATTTTTAATTCGCGACTGATTTCTTCTCTTTATTGATATAGTGTTATTGAATGGGAACAAGGCGTAAATGCATTAGCAGACGATAATTTGGAAGCATGGATTGTAAGTCATATATGGACTTTTATTGTCAATATGGCATTAAAGGACATTGAAGAAACAAAAATTGGAAAGTATGTCGTCAGTATTCAAACAAAAATTGTTATAATATTCTTATAATATTAGTGATTAAGTCCATATTTTTCATTTTTATAGATCAGAGGATGGTTCGTATGCATCAAAAATGCATAAAAACAAAAAAAGAAAAATTAAAAAATCCGTTATTTGTGTAATGAACCTTTAAAACTGCAATATTGTGCATGTAGATAGTTCGAATTAATTAATTAATTTCTTTTTTAATAATAATAGGGCAGGAAGATTGACATATTACTAAAACTTCGTAATAGTTCAAGAAAAATACTAGCTGGTGAGGTCGTTAGAACAGGAGATATTCACGATAGAAAATATTTAAGAGATAGAATGAAACTATTAAAATTTATGAAAGATATGTTCGATTTAATGATTGAATCACTTCCACCAATCACAATCAAAAATTACGAGAGTCTTTGTACATTTGGAATACAACTTTTCAGTAAGTGAACGTTATATATATATTATATGATACAT
>CAJVPQ010002714.1:0-12938 GCA_910591825.1 Funneliformis caledonium
ATTTATGAATAAAAAAAAGTTACATTAATTTAAAGTTTTATGCTTAGCGGTTGCATTACTTTTGTGAGCCACTGTATGTATCTTTATTTGACACACACTATCGCGCAAATAGAATGAAGGTACAAAACCGTCTGAGCGCTTATACTTTTAAACGTGATATGCTATTTAGCGTAAGGATACCTGAAAAGGTAGAAAAGGGTAAGTAACCTAGTGCATATGTTTTTCCACCTAAAAGGTATCGAGACGAAAAGGCTGGTAACGGGTTTGGATTTTGCATCTTTATATCCAAGTCTTATTATGGCCTATAACCTCTCTCCGAAAAATTTATATTTAATCCAGAGGAGGCTGTCATTATAAAAAATAATGGGAACACTTTACACAAGATTAGCTTTCCATTCAATAAACGCACTATTCAAACTTAGTGCATAAGACATGATAATCGATCTGAGAAAAAAGGTTTATACCTGACTGTATTAGAGGAATTATTTGCGATAAGACTAGAACTTAAAGCGCAACTTGTCTCATTAGAAAAGAAGAAGGATCAACTTGGAAAAATAATAAGTTCAGTAAAAGAAAAGGATAAAAGAATCCTTGAGAAGTTAGATTTAGAATATAAATCTATTTGCTTCGAATATAACTGCTTGAATTCAAAGCAGAAAGCTGTCAAGCTATTTATGAATACCTTTTATGAAGAGGCCAAAAACCCATTATCTTCAATCTTTCTCCGTGCATTGGCCAGAAGAACCACTTCCGCTGGCAAATACAATATCAAACTTGTTGCAGAATATGTGAAAAAGAAAGGCTTTGAAATCAAATATGGGGATACTGATTCTTTGTATCTTACATGTCCAGATAAGTATTTTGAAAAATGCGATAAAGCCTTTTCTAGAGGCGAACTTTCTAAAGAAGCGTACTGGACCAAAATGGTCAAAATTATTATAGATGTAATAAAAAAGTTACGCAATCAGATTAACGCCTATCTTAAGATAAAAACTAGCACATCTTATCTTAAGATGGCTTACAAAGAGGTATTATTTCCCGTATGTTTTGCTGGTAAAAAAAAGTACTTTGGGATTGGGCATGAAGATGAAGTAAACTTTAGATTAGATGATTTCTTTATGAAAGGAATTGATACCGTGAAGCAGAGGAATTCTGAGCTCTTCAGGTTTATTGGAGAAAAGATTATGTGAGAGGCTATAGGTATCGATAACACACGTCCAATTCAAGAAATTGTTAAAGATATTCTCCGAGATGCTAGATTTAGGCAGTGGGATTTTAACCAGTTTATTGCAATGTCCAAATGGAAGACCAAAGAAGGTCTCCTATGCAATAAAATCTTTATGGAACGGATGAGAAAAAGAATAGCAAATGGAGAAAAAATATAAAGATCTCTGACTCTGGCGAGCACTTTAGTTATGTTGTAGTGAACGATGGTTTCCACTATAAAGAAGATGATACGAAATCGACAAGAAAAGGCGATTATATAGAGTTTGCAAATATTGCGAAAGAGTTTAATATGGAGATAGATGTCAGCTACTATTTAGAATAAATGGTAGGAATGTACGTATGCTTTATTAACGAAGATGATATGTTTCAACCACCGCCATTGGATAAAATTATGCAAATCAAGGATATGGATGAAAGGAAAAAACAGATTGATAATTATTCCTAGAGAAAGGCAAAAAACTGGCTTAAAAAATATATAAAGGTTTACAATAAACTTTCTAGGTATTTCGATGATTCGATTCACAAGGTGAACATAGACGAGATCATTGAATTATATGGTTAAGTACTCTTAGCGAGGTCTGACAATTCCAGCTAAGAAAACTTAGTCGTAAGGCACTTCGTATAATATTATTTATATATTTTTTCTCGTGCAATAATACTAGCTAACTTCAATTTCTATATTCAATCTGGTCACGAGGTGACCTCTTTTGGCCTGATCACAGGGTGACCCTCAGATTATATAGCCTAACCTCGGATATGCTCAGAGATAATTGGGATAATCATTAGTATTTTTAATTTGGCAAAATACTCTGTTAACATTGTTAACGATTAGCCGAAAAATCTTCATATTTTAAAGATAAGCTCTATTGATATAATGACTGAACTACAGGAAAAAGTTTCTCAATACATAGGCTTCAAACCCAATGAAATCTGTCCCCCAATCACGGAAGAGGATAGACAGGAATTTCGTAAAATAATAGCAGATTAGGAGAAAATGACAGATATTGTAATGGATGACTATCGATTTTTACTACAGCATAGGTATAATGGTAAGAGAGGTGACCGAATCCATATTGGTTGGTTATTAGCATGTATGGTATCCCAAGCAGAAAAAGTCTTAATAAATCCACCTGAAAATTTATCAGAAAAGCTATTAGCTCACATCAAGAAAAGATTTGAAGACGTTTCACTTGCGCCAGTACTTATATGGTAGTCGATTAGGATTTGAGATAATAAAAATTTTTTCTTGTTTTTCCGAGACTGCACAGTCCCAAAAATTTCTCGTGGGTAAGATATCGCTCAGTTTTTTTCCATGTATTCCATAGTTTTTTCACAACAACGATCAATATAATTATGATTAATAGAAAGAGTATTATTGAATAGGTAAGTAAAGATAAGAAAAATTCGTCAGGGCCTGATAGTTTCACCATTCCTTCTGCGCTACCTACTGAAATCTCGTTTGCTGAAGTGATGGGTAGGAGGTTAGATTTTGAATCCATACTACTTGAATCACCTTCGCCTTTAAAAGGCCTATTCGGAATGCCTACAACTGAAGAAGTGCTAGAGGGTCTCAAAGAGATTGGATCTTCTGGCTTATCATTTTTCTGCCATGAGAATCTGACCGAATATTCTTACCGGAGTATCCTGAAGCTAATAAATTAATCAGACTGAAGCGATTTCACTTCCTCTAATTTTGCAAAGTTATCAGCTTCGGCTTTAGCAAGAGATATTTCTGTACAAGCATTCTGGGAGACAAGTTTAGAGTTTTCAACCTTTAACCACCTATTCTCATTATTGAGATTTATATATTCGCTCTGCAACCTAGCATTATAACCTCGAATTTTGGATGAGTCTTGTAAAATGTGATATATCTCCTTTTCTAGATCATACATTCCCATTTATTTACATTGGCTATAAACTGTAAAAAAAACTTTTCATATTTTTTGTTAGAGAACAATTATGATAAATATAGAATGAATAGGAAGGATATTGATCATTTTTTATCATTAATTGCAGATAGTGAATTAGAATGTATTTTATCTATCTAAAACAATGAATTATATATTTTAAGATTCTCTTTTATCCTAAATCCATAAATATTGAATTCTAATATTTATTATCCATCTAAAATGATAAATATTAATGCCTAATGTTTTTTATACATCTAAGTACATTGTCCAAAAAAATCGGAGGAGCATGTCTACCTCAATTTTGAAAACTCGTTATCGGCGAAGTGCCACAGTCTTGACATCTGAACAGATCAAAGAAATTAGACATCTTAAAAATAAAGTTCCAGCATATATGATAGTAAAGGAGTACCATATTAATAAAAATCGTGTTCATGATATATGAAATGATTGTGAGCGTTTACAGCAAAATGGAAACCACTTTCTCGAAGAGCTTAAGAAGGTACAATCCATCTCATCAGTCCCCCCTTCAAAGAATAATCCTTAAGAAAAAGAAAATAATCATCCAATTTCAGGATCTTCAGATAGTCCCTTTGTTTTAGCGTCTTTAGCTAGGACTGATTTATTTCATGAGACTATTGAGATGAATGTGCAAGAAAAACAAAAAAAGAAAAAGAAACTATCGAAGCAGTCCCTTCAGGATCAGCCTAAAACTATTCAAAGTTCTAATTTATCTGAGATTTTGGCCAGGGGTCTTTACCAAACTCTGCCTTAGACATCTCGCATGACATATTGGCTTTAATCGAAAAGGATCGTATAGAGTCAGAGGAAGCTATACGTGAATCAGAAAAGTTCTTAGCTCTCAACTCATCCTTTCATTATATTCAGACAAAAAATACTTTGCAGGGTCTTACTGAGACTATTCGCTAAGCTAGGGTGTATAATTAGCGAGAAGAAAGGGATTGAAGATTTTTATTAATCTCAATTAATCTAGCTTTGGAAATGAGAATATCATATAGCAATTTTTTAAGCTCCTCATAATTCACTTTTTTTTAAATGTCTTATCCGCACCTAACTCCTGTGAAATGCAGTCCGGAGCTAGCAGATCATCACATTTAGGAGTAGTCCTCGCACATTCATCTTGAGCTTGTTCTTAACCTTATGCATAGTAACCGGAATAATATAATCTTTTTCATTCAGAGAGATCTTTAGCTCGTTGGTATCCCAATCCATTACGCATTTATATTTCTTCAAGAGTTGGTTAGAAAATATTAGGGTTGGCTTATGATAATCTACAACTATAAAATCTTCGTAAATAGTAAGTCCTAAAGCTAAAGTAATTGGTAAATTGCGAACAATACCAATAGATTCAATAGAGACAGTAGCGACACCGCTAAGGTCATGTTTTTCAGATTCATCTATTTTAGCCTTAACACGAATAATAATGTTCTTTGTTATAATTGGAGGCTCTGCTCCAGAGTCAAAAGTTATGGCTGGAATCTTTAAGCATTTGATTTTACACTTCACAGTAGCAACACTCGTTTTTGGCTCCTTCTTCTTGCTGAAATCGATCTCTATTAGATCATCTAAAGACTCCTCCTCTAGACTGGACTCATCCGAATCTTTGGAAGATGGTGAGACATCATTTTGAGATACTATCTTCTCTACCACTATTTGTTTGGACGCAATGAGACCGGAATCTTGAAAAAAATGTGGGGGAAAATTAATCTAAGCTCACCATGAAGAAAATTTACGAATAGTTTCCTCTAGTGGTATTTTAGATATCTCTTTAGAGAATGTTTTCTTAGATGATTCCTTGCCCTGAATGCCTTCGGCTGAAATCGATTCACCCCTTCTTCACTTTTTTTTGACTTAGCTATATGGACATTAAGATCGCTATCAGAATCAGAAGAATCGGAAGAACTTGTATTAGAGTTGAAACTATCGCTAGATGGAGTATTATCTGAAGAAAAATCTGAGTCTGGTTTTATAACAAGATTGACCTTACCTTTCTTTGACTTCTTGCTTTTCTTTTTCTTCTTTACAGAACACTTACGGGAAGTATGTCCAAATCTACCACACTTGGTACATTTTTTCTTAACAGCACTTCTAACAGCGGATTTGATAGCATTTATTGTGGCTTTATTTAGTATCATACCGGCCATGCTGTTAGTAATATCATCCACAGGGTCATAATTATATTCATCTTCAGGTTGCTTATTTGATGTTGTTCTTAGTAATTCACTTAAAAATCGTCTAATAATAAGGTCTTCCCCTCTTTTATTGGCCGATTTTTTACTATTATCTAGAGTCTTAGTCGCTCGAGACATAATCTCCTGTAATGAATTAATAGAAGATTGTAAATCAGTATTTTGTTAGGGCTGTGAGGAAGCCATTGTGGTTTTTATCAAGTCTTCGATTTCACTTTTAGTCATCCCATCTCCTGATCTGTTAGTATTAACGTAAGGATTAGCTGTCAGAAAAATAGGAAGAGAAGATGGTGCACTCTTTTGAGATAATGTAAATTTTTCTGCTTCAGCTAGGGCTTTTGTAATATTATCCTGTGTATCATGAAATTTAGCCATCATTTGAATATTATATTGATTTATAGGATTTAAGCCATGAATAAATTGCTCTCTTTGCTATTCGGAAGTCATTTCAGCTAATTTACCAACCTTTTTGATTTGGGCAGAAAACTGCTCAACTAACATATCACCTTGCATAAGTTGACCAAAAATAGCCGTTTGTTTTAAGTGTTCGACTGTTGTATAGGCAGTTCTAAATAGGTAAAGAAGTTGGCCAAGTTTAATGCCAGGAGCAATTGTAACAGCAGGAAGACCAGCACCAGCATTAGGCGCTACTGGTGCATTATCTATAGGTTCACCACCAGCTATAGACCAGTCTTCATCCTAAGTACCTATAGAAATTAAATCAGCACCAGTTGCGATTCCTGCTCCAATTCTACCAATTTTGACGACCGTCTTATCTTGAAATTCTCCAGCAGTATTCAAACCACCAATTTGATTAGCATTATTTCCAATGGCCAAAGTTCGAACAGCAGTTAAAGTAGCTACTTCCAAATTGTTTGAGAGATTATTACATCTCCAATTTTTACCCTTAACACAATTATTGTACCAATTCAATGCATCGCCTGCAAGGCATGATACTACTAATTCAAATGCTTCTTCTCTTTTGGGGCCTGACCTGCACCAGATGTAACATTTATCTGACTAGCTATTATATATCTTTGCATGTCTCTAAGCCAATCTTCTGGATCTTCACTAGGATGTCCATAATATATTGGGGGTCCATATCCAACCATTCCTATTTGTTGTATATTAAGAGGATTATTCTATAATGCTAAAATTTGTGCTTGCAAATTTAAAATATTCTGGCAAGAATTCTTTTCTTTAGCCTTTCATTTCTCATATCGCTCATAGAGCCTGTCCCGATTATATTCTAATAAATCTATATCCCCTCTACACCACTGTAGATGGTGGATATTTCGCTGATATAGTAGTTGTAAGGCAAATTTTTCCTGTAATAATATACCAATACGGGTTCGCTTCCCTGTTATATTACCTAACATTCTATTTACTTGACTTTGGGTATTAGCCTGTAACTGCTGAAGATCACTAACAACCCTATCTATTGCTCCTTCAGCAAGATCTCTTTGTATAATAGCAAGATCTCGCTCAGCCTCTGCATCATATCGCTTTCTTTGCTCACGGACTAAATCCTGATGCAAATTATTCTCTTTTTGGCGAATTTGTCTTGTTGCCCTTTTTATTTGATCTATCAGAATATCTCTAGCCATTGTCTCATTATCCGCATACCCATCTATAGCATTTGCTAGTTCTGTAATAGTGACCATTTCCAAGTCAATATTAGGATTATACAAGTTCAGAAAATTCCCTTGTTCTGGAGAATTTTTTCGTGATGAGATAATCTTGATCTGGCATCGCAATTTCTCAACTTGCTTTTCGGATTCTACCAACTGTTTTTCCAAACTAGAGATAATTTTTTCCTTATCTTGTACATCCTTCTTAGCTTGGTATAGCTGACTTTTTAGAGTGGAGATTTCAGATTTCAGTTCTGATATTTCTTCTTCTGAAGCATTCTCAAGACGCTCTATTTCCTTATTGAGATCCTGAATTTCTTGCTCACAATAGGTATATTCACGTTCCAGCTCTCTGATCTGCTTTTCATTCTGATGATTACTATCAACTTCTGTCTGAAATTCACTATAAAGATAGAAGTTTTCCTCTTCCAGCTCAGCTCTATGTTCTTCACATGTTCTTTTCTGCCTTGGGTAAGGTCTGCGAAATGCCATTCTTTTTCAATATTATAAAAAGAGAAATGGAATGAATTAACCCCAAATTTTGATAGATCCTGATGAGACTCAGAGAATTGAAAAAAATATCATATTGTGTGGAATATATTATTGCCCGGCTGGCTATCATTCTAACTCTAAATCTTTGAGAAATGCATGTAAAAAAGAAGGGCATCGATTCTGCTTAAGTGAATACAAAATTTTTTAGAAAATTAAGAGTCATATCAAATTAATAAAACCTCTCTAAAATACATTCCTAGAGCTAGCTACAGGCGAATAACATATCCCAACTGTGTACACCAGTGTGATATACTATTTCTCACTCATGATTACTATAAAGGTAAAAAATATAAAGCAGTACTTAACATTATAGACTGCATTTTCCGATATAAGGCTTCTGTCTCACTCACATCGAAGAATAGCTCAGAGGTTGCCAAAGCATTTAGAAAAGTATATGGTAATTGAAATAATCCATTGACCTGGTCAAAGCTTCTACAATGTGACGGAGGTCGTGAATTTATAGGCGAAACCTCCTGACTAATGCTAGAGCATAATGTCACAATTCGAGTAGTCAGCCCATATAGTCACAGAAGAGTTGCACTTGTAGAGCGTTTCAATAAGACTCTCTCAAAAATTCTATATAAGATCCAGTATGCTGTTGAATCAATATCTTCTGATCCTAAATTAATAAGAGCATGGGTTAGGTATTTGCCAGAAGCTATTGATTATCTGAATAACTATCCCACACGCCTTATTCGAGAACCAGGATCAGAAAAGTGGGGGTTCGAGCCAGTGAAAGCCATTGCTTTAGAGCGAGTCGAATCTAGACCATCCACAAAATATAAGCGCCCAGTTGGGAAAGATGAAATAAAATTAAAGAAAGGAAATTCTGTCCGCTATCTTCTTGCTAATGCGGAATGGGAAAGGGGTATGGAGAATCAGAAAAGGGCAACTGATCCGATATGGTCGCCTTCTATTCATAAAATCCGAAAAGTTGTTGTTATAAAGAATGAGCCAGTTTTATATTATATTGATGGGGAATTTGCACCATCTCGCGGGTTTGTGCGAGAAGAGCTCATGTTAATAGCTGAACCAGAAAAAGTTGGATATCCACCTCAAAGCATATTATCTGTACATGTTGCCTTTGTTACTAATAGAGAGATAGATCAAGCTATTGATTATGCGGGAAGATGTGGTGGTCAATGTCTAGGAAGGACTGGGCGAATAAATGGTCATGGTGTATATCTTTGGTCTTGCAAAAATGGTGTATACCAGTGGGAGTATCCATTGAAATATATCATGAAAAAATTCGATTGGTGTCCTCTATGCCATCATACTCAAGAGCGTAAATGCCGATATATTTTTGAGGATCTACTAGGCAAGAAATTTCCACCATGTAGGGCTAAGTTCTTAGATGGACTACACTTGGATGGATATAACGAGGAATTGCGCCTTGCATTCGAATTCCAGGGTCCTCAACATTATCACCACAATAGCTTCTACCACCGGGAGAATGAAAATCTAAAATCACAAAATATGCGCGATCAGAAGAAGCGGGATATATGTAAAAAAGAAGGTATATGTCTTATCGAAGTGCCATATACATGTGATCTTCTTCCTTACATTAGACATACACTAATCGAGAAAGGATTTTTGGATGAAGTGAAGCCCAACCTTTGAAAGTTCACGTGATTTTGGGCGAACCAAGTTCGCTGAAATTTCTCATTTTGATGTGCTTTGTATATCGTACTATATGGAATTCTTTGTGTATAACGTTGACGAGATCCCCAGAAAATCTTTGGAGCGTCTGAAAGGCAATAAATATTCTCCAGACTGGCCTTTTCATATGGTAGTCACTGGGGGTTCACATAGCGGAAAAACTAATATGGTTATAAACCTTATTCTAGGCAATAAACTTCAGCGCATGTTTAAAGGCAAGAAGGGGGATAGATATATTAAAAATGATGATCTCATTTTAGTTGGGAAGCATGCCGAGCCAAAATGGGAGCTGGTAAGAAATGCTATCCATATTTTTGCTAATAGTCCTGAGCCATATCGGGAGAATATCTCATTTCAAACAATAAAGGCAGAAAAGATCCCAGATATAAGTAAATTCTCCCCTAAAAGAAGTACTGTTATTGTTTTTGAAGATCTCTGCGCCGAATCAAAAAAAATACAAGAACGAATTGTTCCTTACTTTATTAGCGGTCGGCATCAAAACATCTCGCCAATATATGTAACCCAAAAATATCAAGCCGTACCAAAGATAATTCGTGAAAATATCTCACACCTAGTCATGTTCCGAGGGAGTAAAAGTAGGGACGATATCCATAGAGTCGTGCGTCAATATACGGATAATCCGAAAAAGGCATCCAAAATTATTGACAAGCATCTGCGGGATCGGAATTTCATAGTTTTTGATTTTACTAAGGCGATAGATGATCCATTAGCGATTAGACTAGGTTGGGATACTCCTTTGAAATTAGAAGAATAAAATCTAAAAATTAGTGAATCTTTGTTCACAACGAAAAAATTATCCTTAAATGATGCTTGTATTATTGCCGAATCTCATGGTGGAATATGTCTTTCAACTGAATATAAAGATAATAAAACCCCATTATTATGGCGCTGTTCTAAGAATCATACATGGTGTGCCCCACTTCGTAGAGTTAAAAATTGTGGAACATGGTGTCCACACTGCGCAGGTAATGTAAAACATACTTTCGAATATATCAAAAAAATCGCGTTATCTAAACATGGAGAGTGCCTTTCAACTAAGTATAAAAATAATCAATTGCCATTGTTGTGGCGTTGTAAAGAAAACCATTTATGGTATACATCTCTTGGAAATGTGAAAAATGGTAAGTGGTGTCCATATTGTGCAGGAAATGCTCGTCTTACTCTTGAAGATGCTAAGCAAATTGCATTTAGCCGAAATGGTGAATGTCTTTCAACCACATATAGAAATTCCTATACCCCAATGATGTGGAAATGTCATAAAGGTCATATTTGGAATATCCCGCTCAATAGTATTAAAAATTCTGGTTCATGATGTCCATATTGTGGAGGTACTATGAAGTTAACTCTTGAAGACGCAAAACAAATTGCATTATCTAGACGTGGGGAATGTCTTTCAACTGAGTACAAAAACATAGCTGAACCACTTATCTGGAGATGTCAATCTAATCATCAATGGCGAAATTCACTTAATCACATTAAAAATGGAGGACAATGGTGTCCGTTTTGTATTGGCCGATATCAATCCATTGAGGATATGCGTAAACTCGCGCAAATAAAAAATGGAGATTGCCTTTCAGATCGATACTATAACTCATCTGTCAAGCTAGAATGGATTTGCAAGAATAAACATAGATGGAAAGCTGTTCCCAATACTATTCAACAAGGAAGCTGGTGTCCATATTGCGCAAGTCATATGCAATTAACTCTTGAGGATGCTAAGCAAATTGCATTATCTAGACATGGACAATGCCTTTCAACCAAGTATAAAAATAATCAATTACCACTATTATGGTATTGCAAAGAAGGCCATATATGGCAAGCATCTCTCAGTAATGTGAAAAGTGGTACCTGGTATCCATTTTGTTATAGATTTAAACGCGAACAATTATGTCGAGAAATTGTAGCAAAATACCTTGGTCCACCATCTGAAAACCGCAGACCAGATTTCTTAAAAATCCCTGAACACCCTAAAGGATTAGAACTTGATATTCCCTATTATGAATATGGATTTGCAATCGAAGTGCAAGGAGACCCGAATAATTTTATCAAGCAACAAGCACGGGATCAACTAAAGAAAGAATTATGCGAAGAGAACTGGATTGCACTAAGATACGTTTGGTATTATGAAGACCCATATGTAGTTATTCCAGAGCATCTTCAGGAATTGGGTCTCATTGATTAAACTCAAAACTTCAAATACCTGTGATCATTGATTTGATAGCATAGCGAATTGTATGTGCTTTATTTTTTCAGGGATGAGCTAGTCCGAATTGTGCGCCAATATGCTAATGACTGGCGTAGTGTGATTAAGACTATTGATAAGGCATTATGTGAACATAAATTCATTGTTTTTGATCTAACTGTACCTCGCGAGCATCCACACAGGATACGCATTGGCTGGGATGTACCTCTCACTAATGAATAGAATCTGACTTCATAGATGCCAGCTTTTTTTCCGCCTCCTGCAACTGCATCTTCAGATCCTCATTCTCACATCGCAATTTCTTATTCGTACTAATCCGCTCTCTATATTCCCTTTCTATATCTTGCATGAATTTTTCGAAAGTTCTTTTATTATAATCAAGGAGATGCTGGCGGAACACTTTAAGTTCGTTCATAACCTGGCGATTATTCTCTTCTTCATGATCATGCTTTAGTGCCTCTGGCCAGGTGCCATTTGTTTGGACTCCAATGTCAGTAACATATATAGCCGGTGATGTAGGGAATACATTACATTCTGGCCAGCTTCGTGGGCGCAATAATTTTTCCTGGGCCATAGTTTTACGTTTCTTCCTATTTAACGAATTCTCATAAACCTCTAATGTGTGCCTCAAATAAGATTCAATTCGTTCAGACTTTCTGGAAATAGATTCTAATAGAACAGGGTCTTTAGAATGGTGCAAGAGTCTCTCACACGCTCTCTTGACAAGACTTTCGGGTAGTCTATCAATAATATGCTTATAGTCAGAATGGAACATTATAATAGATATAGTTTTGCGCAAAAAAAGTTTGCACGCAAAATTCACCTATAGTGGTACTATTTTTACGCGCCTATATCGCGGGTTGCATCACATCTGGTAAGGGGTCTATCAAATCATGTGAATTTGATCCTTAACTAGTTGATGGTTTTTATCATGTGATACAGATAGTAAATTTTTTATCAATTCGTTCTGTGTTTGCTTATCTTCTAATTTCGCAATTCTGGCCTTAAGCTCAGCATTCCTGGCTTCATTCTCAGCAAACTTCTTTCTAAGTTCGGCATTCTCGACTTCGAGCCTGGCAATGTATATTTTCAATGAATCGGTCTCATCTATTTCGGATTGCATACTAGCGTAATGTAATATTAGTATGTTAATATTCAAAAGTAAAAAACAGTTCCCTGAGGGAACGATCAGAGTCACGTGTTTTCGGAAAATTACCAAAAGAATTTTTATTAATAAATTACATAGCCTATAATACATGATATTTCTATGCTAAAATACACGAAAAAAAATCTAGTCATCTCGCTTAGGCGAAGAAACTGTAGAGCTTTTTTCTACATTCCGATTTGATCTTTTCAAAGGTGCATTGTATAGTATACTCATATTAACGATTAGAATATTTCGCAATATTAATAATGATTCTACGAATTTTTCTATAATGGACGGATCTGATAGTTGAACCGGGATTTCTGATTCATGGAGACGATAATATCGATGGACCTCGCTCATATCCCTTATAAGGACACTTAA
>CAJVPQ010002715.1:0-12933 GCA_910591825.1 Funneliformis caledonium
GAAACTTTAAAAATAATCGAAAAATGAATTATTATTCTGCATATACCATTTTGTTTATATGTTCAATAGCTTTCCTAAGCTATTTGCTAGAAACGACCATCTAGTAATTCATGTAAAGAGAATTGATGATTAAAATGTCCTTTTATTGTTGCGCTGCTGAAGACTAATCATGAACTCTATGAAAATCATCACCTGATTTAGTTACCCACATGAAAAAATGTAGTATATAAATAAATTACTTTTTTTAAAAGAAATTATAATGATATCTTTTTTTTCATGAAGTTTTTGATTCGTATTTTTTAGTTAATTTCATATTGAGGTTGAAGAAAACATTAAACGTATTGATCTTTAATGAAGATGGAAAAATTATTAACCAACTTTAGAAATATATTCGGATTTAATTACCAAATTAGTAGAACAAACAATTTTCTTTGTATTAAGAAAATGGATAATACAGTGATTTTATAAAAATGGTCATTTTATATTTTTATGGGACCTTTGCAATAGAAAATGGGGAAACGGCTGGAAAAAAATAAAAATTGGGATAATGATAAATTTGAACATATTTTGACCTAAAAATCATATTTTGCATATAAAAGTGAAATTTCAACAGTTTTTACCCTTTCTATTGCAAAGTCCTATAATTACGAAATTTGAATTTGAATAATTTATTGTTGACTTATTCGATGTAAACATAATGTTCCGAAATTTTGATAACAACTTGCATTTAATTGATCGTTTACACGAAAAAAATAGATTTCGAAGATGGCTTATTTATGATTTAACAGAGAAGACATAATTCTGTGCCGTATTAAAATCATATTTTGTATGATGTAAAATCGTCAATTGTTTGTTGATTGGTATGATTCTTCACCATAACTTCATGTAAAAATATAAACAGGTTAATTCGCCACAATTGAGATAAACCAACTTGTAATTTCCGAATTGATATATTTAGAAAGTATGATTTAAAATAAAGTATTCATAACTACTTTTGTTACACGTAAAGTATCAAAGTAATATTTTTATTTAGTTTAAAAGAAGAATTATAATGAATTTATCTTTTATTAACTTGGAATACTTCATAATCATGTGATTGTAATTTACCAACTGGAATATCAATTTGAGGATAACAAATTGGGTTCACAGCATTCCAATAATTTTTCAAAAAATAAAATTCTACGTCAACAGAAGCAAGACCAAATGCCGGACCAAGATATGGTCTACAACAAACAGCATGTTGAGCATGACCATCCTTAGTATAACCTACTTTTGCTGTTTGAAGGTTTGTTACGAATGAGAACATAAAACTATCTTTGGTATTTTTCCATTGATATCCTTCCCATCCAAATGGATTATATCCTCCCACGATTTGATCCGTTCCGTTAATTTTTATTACGACTATATTGGCACCTTTGTTATCACATTTTTGATGAAATGCTGCAGTTGTATTACCATCCTTGCTGGCACGATAATGTAAATTAAAACTATAAGGCATCTTCTTGATATTATATTCTCTCTTATCTATCCAACCCGAAAATATGGCAAAATGGTGAGCATTAATTAGGATTGAATCACAAATTAAATCACATTTTGACTTTCTAGGTGGTTTTATATTAAAATTTAATTTCTTATCTGGTGCCAAAGGATATGCTAAGAGGCTAACAACCAAATTCTGTGGTAGTAATTCTCTAAAAGGAAGTACTTTTTCAAGAAAATCATCTGAAGACATATGATGAAATCTAACTAAAGGTATATATTTATGAAGAGTTCTTTCCATAATCGTAATTTCTTCATTTCTCCATTCTCTGACGTCTTTAGGAATAGAAGGGTTCTGAGCAAAACCCCACTTAATTAAACTATTCCAAATATCAACCTCATCCAGACTTAAATCATCACGCTTTAAAATGAATTCTAATAAAGGTGCTTTAATACTGATAAATTTATCAGAATTAAAAAGTTCTTTAGGGTTTTTACAAATTTTTTCAAGATAAAAGTTCCGTAATTTCGTGTAAGACTCTTGTTGATAAATTGTTTCAAGAATTCCTATAGGATTGGCTTGTAAACACTCTTGATGGTCTTTAATTAAATAATCTTCAATTTCGGGAACTAAATCTTGGAGTTTAAGTGCACCTGCCGCAATTAAGAGCTTTAATATTTCAGTTCCTTCTACATAATTTCGTCATGTCAATCCTTCCGCAATATATAAACTCTGAAATTACAAGAGAAGTTAATAACTTGGTCTATATTATTGTCGTAGTTGTCGTACGTACTTTATTTATCCTTAAGATAATTTTAAAAATATTTGGAGGAATGTTGGGTATTTTTAAAATAAATTTTCCTTCCTTTTAATTCATCATAAAAATATTGCGATCTATAACGTAAAATAATTGAATGCGCACATAATTCTTTAACGTTTTCGTTTTCACCGGCATAAATAATGACATCGTAACTTTTGTCATTTTCAAATAATCTTTCATAATCATTAGCAACTCTCTGCAAACATTTGCATAAATGCGTAACTACTTTAAAGTTTTCGTGTAATTAGATGATCTTTAAAGTGACGTCATGTTGTAACTTAACTGAAATTGGAATCTCATTTTCAGACAACCGAAGATCTCTGAAAATCAATTTCAGTTACAACACATTTTCTGCGTCCCTTATAACGTATCCTCGATATAAAATATACTTTAGAATTATACTGCGTCAACAACTTTTATAGAAATTGAGATAATTCTTTCAACGTCTACTTTTGCAATTTCATTGCTAATCATTAAAATTAAATTACGCATAAAAGTTAAAATAAGAAAAATCGGGGATTAAAAAGTTACATGAAAATTAATGAAGTTAAAAGGGCGTATATAATACCGCAAGGTGAAATGGGAAGGAGTTAGGAGAGTGGGTGTGAATGTCAAAGAAAAGAAATCCTGCTAAAAACAATCCAAGAGAAACCGTTGTATATAAAAATATATATAATTAGGACACCTGGAGCTCTACATGCCTGGCTTCGGTGTAATTATACAAGCAATCAATCATGTGTTGTGTTACATTACAAGCAATAAAGATCAGTAATATGTCGAATCAGTCTTAAGTTTTATAATTGAATTTGGAAACTTCTGAGCCATCCACAAAAGTAATTGTTATTAACAGGTGATAAAAATAAATCCCAATAACACCGCACCGCCAAAAAAATTCTTAAATACTTGGCAAAAATTCTAATAATATCATTGACTAACTAGAATTGGATGATAATGATATTAATTTCATTTATAATCCTCACCCATATGCCAGCATGTTCGATATTACCGTATTAGTATCAGATTTAAAATTTCTCATTGCAAATGGTTATAATCCAACCAAATACCCAAATATCTATCGCTAAATGTCCAAAACGAAATTTTCTTATTAGAGTTTGCGGTATAATTTCGCTATTTTTACTCTAAGAGCATCTTCATATTCTTCTTGAAGTGACCCATCAAATTCCAATTTTAAAACCCATGCGGTCTTCACTTCTATAACTATTATCATATTTTTTGTAGATGAAATCTGATTCCCTCTTTTCTTAATCCCCTTTTGAAATCTGCTTGAAATTTTCTCTTAATTCGCGTATGTCGTTATTTGAATTTAAGATACGAAAATTTTTAAGCAACCAAATATGATTTTGTCAATTATTTTAACTAATGAGCGACCTAAATTATCATTTGATTTATATCCAAATATGGAAAATAGCGGGTAGGTTAGGCACGAATCGTTTTTAGAATCTTTAAACAGTTGGTTTCGGTCAACGTTGGCGGTAAAGCACAAAAAGTTATTTGATGTTGTAAATTAAATTCTCACGTGAAGATGCGATTATTTACAAATTATTTATAATATTTTATTTATTATTTAACAAATCCTATAAAACTTTTAATTATAAATAACTCCTGATTCTAGAAAAATAACACTTACATGCTCAATGATTTGAATTGTAGATAACTAGAATTATTATGCATAAATTACTATTGTTGTTTGAATTATGTTGTATCAATTTCTAAAATTTGAAATATTTCGTAATCTTCAATTTTGAAATCTTCTGTATCTCTTATCTTTTTATCATATCTTCTTTGCCTGCAAATACCACGATTATAATCATTTTCTCCGTCAATACGATCATAAATACACAGATCACAACTAAATGCGGGACCATATGTATAGTTATAATATAAAGCTTTCGCAATATGTTTTATATTCACATGGCTTAAAATTGAATCCTTTAAATTATCCTTATTCTTAAAAGAAAATATGAAACTATCCTTCGTTTGACCATTTTCACAAGTAATAGGTTCCTTCCATATTAAAGGATTATATCCTCCTAGGATCTCTTCTGTTCCTTTTACTTTGATGAATGTAACTGTATAGGGTATATTATCACATAATTCATGAAATTTTTTAGGAGTCATTCCATCTCGGCTTCCTCTTAATAATAATTTAAATTTATATGGTAAGTACAGTTCTCTTACATGAGCAAAGTTGCTTTTAATTTCTAACTTTTCAATCCATCTTGAAATTATGGAAACAATATTTAAATTAAAGATTTTTGTATCAATGATTCCATCAAGATTTCTAAACCTAGGGAGTAAAATACCATCACTTGGTTTCTATTAGGATCTAAATGTGAATTTAATAAATCTAATAAATCTTCATAAAGTTGATTTCTCAATAACCTTTTATATGGATGAACATTTTTGATGAATTCTTCAGAGGATAAACTGAAAAATCTTACAAAGGGTAAACAATTTTGCAAGGTATTTCCCACCATTTGAAATCATCATCTGACCAAGTTACGGGATCCAGAATAAGAGTGGGATGTTTTTCAAGACCCCATTTTAATACATGTTTCCAAACTTCAACTTCTTTCATTTGTAAATCATCCCTTCTAATGAGTGAAATTAAAGATTTTTCAGGAAGCGAAGTAAAGTCAAGTGATTTGAATACCTTCTCAGGTGATTTAGCAATAATATCTGTACATAATTTTTGAAGTTCTAAAAAAGAGTTAGATTGAAAGCTTGTTCCATAAGCAAGCTCAAAATGTTGTTCCAACAATACATCTTTTTTTTTAATTAAATATTTTTGTAAATATTCAACCAATTCTTGAAGATGAAGCTCATCAGCAGTATGCATCACTTTTAAAATATTTGAAATGTCTTGTTCATCTAATGATATAATTCCGCCATAAATATACCTATATTAACGGAAAGGATAATTTTAATATATACTAACATTCAAAAGAAAGTAATATGCTTGATTAATCGACTTACTCCAAAATCATTTGAAAGTCTTCAGGTGAAATGTTTGGCAATTTAATGCTTGTTAGAGTCCCTTCATTTTTCTTTTTATTTGCCAAATTACGTCGGAAATAAATATGGTGAACGGTAGCACAAAATATTCATGTGCCCCCGGAATATTCTAAAATTTGGATCTTTTCCAACTTCAATTCTGATATCATAATATTCGTCGTCATCTAATATTTCGACATAATTTCGACTCAATTTGTGAAAAAATTGTGTTGACATTTATAAAAAATTCGATATTAAATTATTTAAATTGGGAAGAAATATTTTTTTTTTGTTATGATGATCGTATTAAAACCCGATTTAGAATAGAATAGTTTCGCCGCAGCCACAGAATGTTTCCAAATTAGGCAGATTTTTCATCGACCACTAAGATCACATTGTTATTTACTCGATTAAATTTGTCTTTGCTGACCGCAATTGTTTATTGAGCAGCATTACTACATTTGCGTTGTTAACAAGTGTTTTCTTCCATATACCAGGTTCATTTCTTCTAATCTATTAACTTTCTTCGTAGAATTTTTCTTTATCTTTCATCTAGAGGTTGGAACCGGTTTGATATAATTCGATATAAATTCGGTTTAAACCGGTTCCAACATAAAACCGGGTCTAGTTTTTAGAGGTTCAAAATCTGGTTTCAATAAAACCGGTTGATTGCGAAAATTCGAATTTAATTGTTAAACCCGTTAATTTAACATTTAAAAATAAATGTTGCGTCATTTAGTGGTTTTCCGGAGTGAAGCGGACTAAATTACTTTAATTATTTATCAATTAATACAATAAATAGTAAGTTATTTTTTATTGATTATCAATATTTAATTATAATTGTTACTGTAATTTAAAGTCAACTAAATTTTTAATTATACTTGATTCTACTTTATAAATTGGAAGCTATGGCCGTTCCCAAAAGGAAGGAATAGATAGCTTGATGCAGGAACTATGAGGGCCGTTTTTATTTATACTGATATTGATATCAATACCAAATATCAATTTCAATTTCAATATCAATATCAATATTTATAGGAACAATGGTTGTTTATATATGATTTTTTTAATTAAAATAATGAAAGAATTCGTCAAAAACATATACTGCAGTAATGAAAATCCTATTTCATCTGATAATTTCAGCCTAAGGGATAAACTGATCTAACTTAAGAAAAAATACAAAAAATCATCAACAATCCAACCTAAAACTGCCTAAAACAAATAAATAAGATAAAATAAATAAAATTAGTAATCAAATAAATCAATAAAATTAGTTAGTTTACCTTAGCTGCAGTGATAAACCAGATGGTTCCATTTGAAGGTTCTGTTTGATTCTTAGTCTAAGTGATGGTAGAGATGATACTGAACTTAACCTAAAATATATAAGAATAAAAAATATATTTAAAAAAAATTATTTAATTAAAATTAGTCAGCTTACCTTTGCAACTAGCCAGTTCCGTTCGAAGGTTCTGTCTGATTTTAACCTAAAAAAAGAAAATAAATATTAAAATAAATGTTAAAAAAAGAAAATGAAAAAAACAACGATGACTTACCTTCACTATAATGACGAATCAGTCAGTTTTATTCAAAGGTTCCATCTGGTTCTTAGCCAAAGTGAAGAACTAATTGAACCTAAATAGATAAAAAATAACAAATAAATAAAAATGTTAAAATAAAAATTTATTAAAAATATAAAAAAAGAGAAAAAGAAAAAAATTTGTATCAGTTAACTTTGCTACAATGACAAATCAGACAGTTCTATTCAAAGGTTCCATCCCTAAGTGGAAGACTTGAATGAACCTAAATAAATAAAAAAACAAATAAATAAAAATATTAATAAAAAAATAAATAAAATAAAAAATTCGAATTGGCTTACTTTTGTAACAATGATGAAATGGATGCTAATTTTCTTGATCATTATATATAAAATTGGAAAGTTTAATTTCTTATTTTGCAATTTAACAAATATAATTATTATTTTAATATAAAATTAAATTTTATTTTATTGTGCTATATATAATATTACAAATTAAAATATTTAGGGATATAAAAATATAATGACAAATTATTGAAATTTTCATATGTTTACACAATACATTTTGTATAGATGTATAGAAAATAAAAAACTTTATTAAATTTTGTAGGTAGCCTGATTTTCTATTAGTCATAATTACTTTTTATTTTTAGACTTTTTGCATAATGAATTGCAAAGATGCTTTTGATACTAATATCTCATTTTTGAATAATTCTCCTAATGTATAGATTTATTTAATTCTTATAAGAAACTAAATCTGAAATTATAAAAGCAATTCAATTAACAGATAACTGAAATCAAGATTTGTTAATTGTAAATATGAACATTGCAATTAAAAAAAATAGCGTAATTGAGTTGCAACTTGTGACACAATTAAATTTTTTTATATCGCAATTAAGTTGCAATTCAATTGAAATTTGAAAATAATTATGAAATCTATCTTTAGTTAATTAATTATTCTGATATAGCTTTTTATAATACTTTAAAAAAAAAGGAATACAGAAATAATCTTTTATTATTTAATATTTGTTTTTTATAATAATACAATTTTATTATTAAATTCAAAATTGTGCTAAAATTCTTTTCATATAGTAGTTTAAATCAAATAATGATCAACTTTTACAAATTTCATCAGTTTGTTTTTGTTGTTTATTACAAATATCACATACTTTTAGTACATATTCTTTTTTCTTTTTAAAAGAAAATAAATGATTAGTTTTACAGAGCCTCAATTTGAGAATTTGTTCGAATATTTTTAAATTAACTATAATTAATTTGAAGTTTATTTATGTTACAACATTTGAATCTTATTTAATAATAAGTTTGTTATTTAAAATTAATTAAATTTGTGTTGTATTTTTCGTTTCTTGCTTAGTTCTTTCAAACATTTTCCATTTTTATTAAATCTGGATTCATATAACATTGTCTACTCTATCTTATAAAATATTATTATTTAGACTATTTCATTTACATCATGTTTATTTGAATGCCTTTTTAGCTTTTTTTACTTAAAAACTAGCAAAACCTTTTTATATTATTTTGATATCTAATAAATTTTTTTTTTGAAATTCCCTTTTATTAATAATATTTAATGGATTATGAGTTTACAAACAATTGATAATAATATTATAAATTAAAAATAAAAAAATAATAAACAACAAGAACTTAATCTTAAAGTCAAAAAATGTTCTGTGTTAAAGAAAGAAGAAGATTTCATTATAATGAAAGCTCAAAATATTTTTTACCAAATGATGATGAAGAACTTGTTTACATTTTGTAATATTATATTTGGAGATATATATAATAAAGCAATTACTGTATAATACTTCCATGAATTATTTATTATAATAAAGAATTCTAAGGTTCTTGATTTAGGGTAATATATTATTTTTATCTTTATTTTATTATAAATTAAAGTTGTTAAACCTAATTATTCTTATTCGTGTGGTATATATCAGTTGTAATACTAGTTGACTCTTTGAATTAACTATGAAATTTTCTTTCACATTATTTGCTAAATTTGATATATTTCTTGCCTGTAATTCTGACAACAATAAAATTTCAAAATTTTAACTTTATGAGAAAAAATATTTTGGAAAGACTTCTTTCAAAGATAATATGTTTAATTTTATTCATCAATAACTCTTAGTCACTGTGATTTCTCTTAATAAATAAAAAAGTGTAGTAAATGAACTTGTAAATTTTTTAAAGCATGAAAAATATTTGAAGGTATTTTAAAAATGATAGTTATCTTTGTTAAATTCTCTAAACCCAATACATTTATTATTTTACCTTATAAAAATTAATTTTAACTACTTATTCTAAGCATGAAATGATCACATGATGCTTATAATTAAAATTTTTTATTTTTGAATTAAACAATTTATTTTCAATCAACAATAATAAATATATTTTAGTAATAAAATTGATTATTTAAAGCAGAAAGACTCACATATCTAATATTTTTCATGTAAATAAATAAATAACTTAAAGAGATTGTAAGCAAAAAAAAATTCAGACCTTTTAGCAAAGTGCAGATCAACTTAGTTAACTTGTAAGTACAATCTTATTATTATTAGAGAATTACCAATTAATAATTATTATTAATATAATATTTTGACTATAAGGCTATTAAGAATCACAAGATTAAGTTTACTGGTATTAAATCTGTATTAAGTAAGATTTTAAATATCTTTTTAGAATAATATGATGAAATGGTTAAAGAATTAAAATATTAAGACTGACTTCTGGCTGACTATGACTATATGTCTAGTTAAAGTTAACTAAATCTTTTATTTAAAAATAAATTAATATTATTAGTAAGTAAGTTATATAAATTTATTGATTATCAATATTTAATTATACTTGTTACTGTAATTTAAAGTCAACTAAATTTTCATTTAAAAAACAGTTAATAATTTAGATTATAATTATTTTTATTAATTATTTATACTGAATTTAAATATTATTAAATTAACAATATAAAATATTTATAAAAATATTTATTAAATATATTTATTAAAGTAATATTATATTTTTGTATTTTAATAAAAGAGAATTTAGTATTATATATAAAGCTATTTAGTTAAATGAATTTATTAAATATTATTTATATGAAAAGAAAAAAATTGGATTAGAAATAGTTAAACTAAAGTTATTCTTAAAAGTTTCGATTAATCATCAAATTTAAATGAAGAATTTTTAAATAAAATATAAATTTAATAATTAATATTTATTTTTATTTTAAGTAATTTATATTTAGATTAATTTTTATTATTTTAGTAAAAATATCATTATAAATATTATATTCTATAATATAGATTTATTCAAGATTAATAATTTAAGTATAAATTTATTAAAAATAAATGGATTTTTAAATTAAGACAATTATATAATATTGATAAAATATATCAAAAAATTTTATTTATTATGATTTTCATATTTTCATTATAATAATATATTGAATATTATAAATAAAATTTTAATAATTAGTGATTAAGGATTATGTAAACCTGTAGATTATTTCAAAAAAAAAATGATATTTATAATGTTTTACTATTTATAGCTTCTAAAAGTTTAAGGGAATAGTATTATACTTTAGCTAATAATATATATATATATATATTTTTATGATTATGTGAGAATTAATATCAGGAATTTCTTATTTAATAATAAAACTCATAATTTTTTCAACTAGATATTTGTAAAGGTAAACATAAAATTATTAAAAATATTTCACAATGTTATACAAATTTAATAAAAAATGTTAGAATATTGATTCATTAAAAGGCTAATAGTATCAAAAATTAAAATTTTTATTAATAATTAGATTAAAAATATTAGAAATTTAAAGATTAAATAAAGAATTAAAAAATGATATTATAGATTTTTATAAATTAGATAAAGTATTCAAACAAAATCAAAATAATAATTTAAATATAATTATAGATTATCTATAAGTATTTTATATAAGTTATTATTAATTTTACTAAAAAATTAAATGAAATTTTAGATAATAAAATTAAAGTTTAAATATTAGTAAAAGTATTGGTAATTATTATAATTATTATGAAATTTATAAATTTACAAATATATAATAATTTTAATTATAAATATTTTCAATTCTATAAAAGCTTTTACTATTATAAATAATAAAATAAATAAGTAAATAAATATATATAAAAAAAAGAAAAAAAATAAAACATACATATTTAATAATTTAATATTTATTTATTTTTAAATAATTGAAATTTATTTATAATGTATTAAATATTTTTATTTTATTTTTATAATTTTATAATCTTTATAAATATTTATATAGAATAATTATTATAAAAAACAGTTTGACATAAAATCATAATACAATATAAAAAATTATGAATTACTAAGTTATTAAATCAATTTAAGATTAAAAATTAAAAATATATTATTATTTAAATAATATATGGTACTATAATAAAGGAAGATCTATCATAGTAAAAAATATTTAGTGTGATTTTATTATTATAAACTGGATTTCTAGGTCATTAAATGATAAAAAAATTTTCTTTTTAACGATTTGTGTAATGTTAATAACTGGATATTATTAAATTCATTATATTGTAAAATTAATTATATATTATAATTATTATTCTAAGTGATATCCTATTAAATGTGAATGTTCTCATATGAAACTTGTAAACAAATATGATGTAATTTCTTTTAATTCTATTACAGACTTAATATATATAGTAAAATGATTTTATTATAAAAATAAATATTTTGTAAATAAATTTCTTTTTTAATTAAATTAGTTTAATAAATTAATAATAAATATTATTATAATAAATAGAAATTTAATCAATAAATAGTTATATTTTAAATTACTGATATATAAATTCTATAAGAATTTAAAATATGGGATTTCTTAAAATTTTTTTTAAAAATTTTTTAAGGATCCAATAATTTATAGAATTCTTAAAGACCTTTCAGAAAGTTATTAATATTTTTAAGAATTCTATAAATTATCAGATCCTTAAGGAATCTAGAGTAAATTAGGAATCTTTAAGAATTCTCAATATAAAATATTTTTAGATATCCCAAAAAATGCTTTATTCATAATATAAATTAAGCTAAAAAATTTATTGTTAATTTATATTATATAATAGTATATTTACAAAATAATTTTATTAATCAATATAAATTAGAAGTCAGCTTGTATTTAATATTATCAAGTACAACATAAAATGTTATTAATACAATTAGAGTTTAGAATTAGATATATCATTCAATTTTAAATCTGATTTTAATTAGTTTTCTATAATTCAGTTTGATCTGAATTTATATTACAAAAATTAGTTTGCATTTAAAATGAATGCAATTGAATATTTAAATCAATTTAATATTAACAAAAATTTGTGTTTTAATTTTAAATTCAAGAACAGATCATTTTTAATCAGATTAGTAAAATTTATAAATTTTATAATATAAAAGCTTATGGCAATTTAATTAGTAAATTTTTTTTTGAAAAGTATTTCAGAACTATAAAAATTTTTAAGTACTAAAGTGCAGATTATTTTGTGCAATATAATGACTATAGTTTTTTTAAGAAAAAATTTTATAAGTTATTTTATACGTAAATTTTGTAAATTTGATAATTTACAAATATAAACTGGTTGCAAAGAACTGTTTCAATCAAATTTGTAAAAACTGTTTTGAAATAGTCAAACTGGTTGCATCTGTTTTAAATTCAGTTTTCAAAAATGCAACTGGTTTCAAGTTTTAAATATAATATCAAGCGTTAAATGTTCAACATGTGCTAAAACAGTAGATAATTTTCAAAAAAAGATCAAAAAAGAATATGTAATAAAGTTAAAGAGCATTTTATAAAAATTTAAATATATATTAATTGCTGGCCTACCGATCAATCGGAGTGATTTATAATAAAATTTTTGGGGCGATCATCACATAATAATCTCTTAATGTGCAGTAATCACATGATATAAGTTGCACAAAAAAAGAGTAACCTAAAAAAAATTTAGCGAAATGATAAAATGAATCTAGAAGTTTTAATGTATTTAATTATAAAATGTTTTAATTTCCGCA
>CAJVPQ010002716.1:0-12927 GCA_910591825.1 Funneliformis caledonium
TAGATGTAATAAAATAAATACATTAATACCGGTATTTAATTACATAATCGCATATAAGCACACCTCTATACAATCACACTATAAGGCGATCCCGAAGGGTGTGGTTGTAGAGAGGGTCAACTGTATATATAAAATAAAATAAAATAAATCTTATCAGTCTTACGTTAGTAATCAGATAGTATTATTTAAATTAAAAAAAACATGTCTTCACATAGCAAATTTACAAACCAGCTTTGATACTGGTATTCACTGCTCCTTTCATCATTTAAAATATGTTTTGTTAATTGAAAACATGTTATATTACAAATATAAAGGATTAATAAAATCATATAAGTTAAAAAGTAGACAATTAATAGTAGGAACTTACAATTTTTGAAATATGATATCAACTCATTATATCAACCAGTGTTTTTAAAATTTGTAATTGTCTTGATAACTAGGCACAAATAAGATTGAATTAAGATCAACAAAGTTATTCTCTATAGCTTTCTCCAATGATTTATCATATTCATTCAAAATAGCTCAACTTTATGAAGTTGAAGTGAAGACTTCCAAGCTAATTTCATTATCTTTCTTATAAAATACATTTTTAAGAATTTACCACTCCATATCACAAATTCTCTATGCAAGATATTATTTTATTAATTTCAGGGAGAAATATTACATTATATTATACAATTCTTTTTCTGATTTTAGCAAGCCTTCTAACTATTATACTATCTGTAATCTTCATAAGTAGTAGCTTATTATCTGAGTCTTCTTTTTCATCTGAGTCTTTATTATCTTCTGAGTCTTTATTTTTAGATAATTTCACTTTTTAAATGAAGCCAGGTTCATATAATTTAAATTTCAGTTTTCAAGTACTCAAATAAATGTAGAATTATATATTCAAAGTTTGTTTCGACTATATTTATTACTATTATACTCTATTTTATATATTAAAGTAGATTAAATAAATATTTTTTGAATACTTTACGAAGGTAGTATATATACCTTTGTTCTCTCTTTCTTAAACGTTTTTGTATTCTTCCTTCTAATTATATTTAGAATATAATAAAATTAATAAAGTACTTCATCTAAACAAGAATAATAAATATTATAAAACATAAATATAGCTCATAGATATTAAATTTATTCAAAATGGAGTTAAGTCTATCTGAATTTTCTTTGCGACCTATTGCTTTCATTAGTATTTTTGAATATTTTTGTATGGATCTTGACCTTTTAGAAGCATAAGAAAGAGAGATAGGAGTTTCACTTTGCAACATTCAATTTATTTGTACTTCTTCACATTATTTTTGTACACTTGAATTTCTAACCATATTTTGAATTTTGATTATATTATCAGGAAAGAAAGTAATTTTAAAAATAATGTGTCTAAGACTTTATTTATATCTTTTTAAGTATCAGATGTGTCATATGTATTAGATGCCTAATGCTAACCCAGATGTCCTAAGGCATTATAAACATACATAAGAAAATTAAATCTATCAGTTACTTACGAATATGTATTTTGCTCTACTTCATTTTTCTTATCAAATTTTAAAAAAATAAGGTAAGCTTTCAATATACTTAATAAACCTATCAATTACAACTTAGTTAAGTACGAAATGTAACTACGATAGACTTGTGAACTATCAGAAGCTAAAATTAGCGAATCATCTTTTGAATGATCAGTCTGAAGTAAAGGTTGTATATTGCATCAAATTGTGAAGTGGTGGTAAAGTATAGAAGGTGTCTGTAACAGACTTATGAACTATCAGAAGCTAAAACTAGTAAAGTTATCTTTTGAATAGTCGGCTTGATGTGACATTCACCAGTTTTTTTTGTGGTTCTTATGAAATATCTTATTATATTAAACTAACTTTTTTATTATTATTTTTTTTCTGAGTATTTTAATAAAAAGTTTTTATAATAATATTAGAATATACTAGCATAAATGAGATCTTTGAAATTTTTCATTTGACTTATATTATAATGATAATATATAAGTGAATAAGGAAGTACTATAAGAAAATTACTTACCTAATACTTTTACAGTGCTAAAGGTAACTGTACAAGTAAAATCACATAAAATTCGATAAAGATGAAAGCACTTTTCAACTTAAAGTTAAGAATCATAGAGAATTTTGAGAATACATAGCACATCACTAGTGCTAACAAAGCCACTCATTACGAATTTATTTTCTGCATCATTTATTAAACATTGGTAGTGAAGTGAAATTTTATTCCCAAATATAAAATTTTTAGAAGTCATGGCAAATGACCTGTTGATTAGTAAAGATGGGAAATATCATCATCACGGTTATCAAGGAAAAGAATATAGGATACTAATTAAAGATATTGCATAGAATGCAAACATCTATTCAGCATAATCCTAAAAAATAAACTTATGATACGATAGGTTGTGTGAAAATGTAATGTATCAGATTGTATCAACTGCTGTGAATTAGATAATAATCAAGCTAACTTTAATAATAATAGTGAGGGGAAGTTAAGTTATTTTTCGTCCTTACCATTACCAGTTAATAATACTGTTTTAACTTATTAGAACTAAGTAAAGCCCTTCAAAAACTTGTTTAGGCAAATCAAGTGAGTATTTAATAATCAGATTGAATTTCAAGAATCATTGAAGTAGATAAAACAGAAAATAGGGTAGATAGTTACTAATTAACTTCGCTAATCTGAAGGAAGGTAATACACTAAAGGTATAATACAAATGTTAGCATAGAAATAGTTACCAAAGATAATAATTCTGTTATATATTACAGGCAAAGTTCTAAATCTTTATATTTATCTTTTAACTCTGTATTAATAAAATATTTGATAATTTTTTCTTGGCAAAAGTAATTTGCATTTCAATTGAAATAGATATAATGACTTTTTATTTTAAATACTTGTATAAAAAATATTATTAAAAATGAAATCTGAGATTGATTTACTTAGATAAGAAAATGCTAAACTTGTGGTCAAGAATTATGAGCTTGAGATAGAGATTGCGAAGCTGAGGCAGATTATTAAGGAGAATGCTAGACTTGACACTAGAGGAGAAGAATTTGAGCAAAAAAATACAGAGCTTGAGCTAGATTTGTGATATTAGAAAAGGTTCTTTCAGCAGTGAATGATTAGTTACATAAAAAAGTGATACTAAAGGGATTTATACAGCAAATTGTATCAGATGTTGATTTACCCAGCTCTGTGATAGATTAGTGAAATGATGATGATATCAAGATATTAAAGGAAAAGAGATAGATGCTTTCCTGGTTTAGATAAATAAAAAAAGTATTAGTGATAAAATTAAAAAAAAGAGGTGAGAAAATAAGGTTCAGGATAAGATGATTACCAAAGACTTATTCTTTATTACTTCAGATTTGATTTAATGTAAGAAGGACTTCGCCATAATTAGTACTGAATTTGTAATTCTTTCAGAACAGGTAGTCAAAGAATCAATTCCAGCCTATAAGGTACTTTCAGTAAAAGAACTATTTGCCATAATATCACTAGTGAAATCATTTTTAATAGGTAAACAAACCACTTCAGCTTTTGATTCATATGAGAATGCAGACATTGTATGCCATAAAATTCCTTATAATTAAAAAGTAGAGCAAAACTTAAAACAGAAGTTATCCTTTTGTACTAAAGGTGATGAAGGTAAGATTAATAAGGCATTTGATATTCAGATTCCTAAACTCTATTTAAAAGCAATTCTAATGAGATCTAGTAAAATTACTGTACAGAATATAGTTGATTTATTTAAAATAGTAATGAAGTTTAGATATAAGGAGATTTTATGCTAGTATTGTTACTATAAAGCATATGAGAAACAAGTCAAATATTTTAAGTCTAAGAATGGTATTAATGACAAATCAACAAGAATGCTAGTATGTAATGAAATCAAATCCCTTCTTTCTGACATTACTAATGTAAACTTATGTAAAATAACTTTTAGAGCTAAAAAATTCTATATACTATTTGATGGGATAGGAATAAATAGAATTCAAATAATTAGCTATAGTAAGATCTAGGATATTATAAATGATTTTCCCAAAAAGGCTACCAATACAGATGATATAGATTATGAAAATTCTATTTCAAATTAGAATGGACACATGTTTCAAAAACTAATAAAACTGATGCATCAGAAGTGCAAACAGAATAGCAATTACAACTCAAACTAATTCAATTTATAATCGATCTTATTTCTGCAACAAAACATTAGATCAATATCCAAACTTATATAAAGAATTCAGTAATAAAAATTTGATTATTATGAAGTTACTGACAAGACATCATGTCTATTATGCAAATTAAAACATGATGATAAGAAAAGCATAGAAGGTATATATAAATCTGAATCTTATTTTATTAAATATGAACAGCATAAAATTGAAATAGTTGTATAGTCAGGTTACTTTGTAATTATATTTGCTAACTGATGCTTTATTATTTATTTTTTTTACATGTTAATTGTTATTTATTAGATTGATTTGCAATTATAGAAAAAGATAATATAATCATATCTGATAAAATATTAACTTCCAAATATCTGAATTGGCACTAGTTTATAAATAAATAACTTTAGATTTTTTTATTATATAATTAAAAATAAAAATTCTATAATATAATATATATTTAATAAAATTAATTTATTAAAATTTTAATTTTTCATAAAAGTAAATCAAAAAAGAATTTATAGTAAATAAGCAGGTAAATTTGCCTGCAAATTCTTATTATCTAAGAAATAAAGATCATTAATAATAATTATTATAATAAATATATATATAAAATAATAATAAATTATTAAAGAAAATTTTATTTAATATAAATTACTTATTTACTTTATAAAAAATTATACAAAAAACTTTTAAATATATTGTATATATATTAACATTAGATATAAAATATTATAAAAATTAATTAAAATTTAAAATATAGTTTAAACATCTAAGGTTTACTAACACTTTTCAAAAAATTATTTAAATATTATATGTAATAAGTCTTGAAATAAGAATTCATCAATAGGAAATCAATTACAATATATAAATAAATATTTTATTATCAACCAGGCTATTAAAACTATATATTTCATTAGCCATTTAATATATACGATATTGATGACATAACAATTCGCATAAAAATTCTTAAAATTCTATATGTTCCAATCTCTTGTAATATCCATCATCATCTTTGGGTAAAAGCATTGAAGACAATTCCACGCCTTTAACACAATGAGTTCCAAAATCAAAGTCTATTATTAAATGCAAATTGAAAATTCAATATACTATAAGAATAACAAAAGGTTGAACAAAACTAAATCTTTACCCCTAAAATGTTCGTAAATCTCAGGTGGAATGCGATTAACAACTTCTTTTTTTCCATCTTTGTGTTTAATTATCATCCGTTTTCTCAACTTCGCAAGTGTCGCGTGAGGTATAAATTCTTTCTTTAAATCATTATCCACAAGACCTTCTTGTTGAAATCTTTCATAAAGAGCATAAGTTAATTTCGTTAATGATAGCAAATCATCGCTATTCTTTGGCATAGTGTAGACTACGCGACCTCGATCAAATATGTCTGTTTCGTGTAACCAAAATTAATCAAGTACAACAAATAAAGCTAAAAGTTAACAGTTAGGATGAATGTAATACCGATTCCTTGAAAATGTAGGGATAGCTTGCCATTTGGACAAGATTCATTCATAATCTAGGATCAAAAATTACGTTATTAAAACTTGTTATTTTAAAATCATAACTTTACACTAAAGGAATACCAACTTCTTTACTAATTAATAGACAATTCTTTGCATTTTCGATATTATCATCATTTCCTAGATGAAGTACAAAGAGTGTGATATGTATCTAAAAAATTCAAGACATATATCAGCAACAAAACAACAACATTCAAAGAGTAATTAAAAATGAAATTGTTACCTGTTGAGGCTTTATAAGTAATTTTTTATATTCCGGGAATTTGTTTGTTACATAATTAGAAAATTCGTTAAAATTTTTTTGTATAATTTGTGAATCAAGTCGAACAGATAAAAAATAATTGGGTTTCGATTTTGTTAATTTGACACTGGCTGACTATATCGAAAATAAAACGGAATTAAAAACGTAATTTTTAAAAGACACATGATAACTAAATATAACGATAACGTACCTTTGCTAGAATTGAAGCAGCTTTAATCGTACCGATTTTTCCAACCATATTATCATCGCTATTGATATTTATAGATTCGTTGTCTTTTGCTTGTTTTGACCTTTTAAGTTTTTCATAAGTATGTTTACGTTTACGTTTACCTTTACCTTTACCTTGACCAATTATTGAAAGTTGCTGACTTTCGGGTCCTGAACTAAAAATATCACTTGCGATAAGAGCCAAAGGATTTTCCTCCTCAATATAACTATTTTCATTAGATTTGTAATTATTAGAATTATTAAGTTCTGTAGTGGATTCTTCTTCCATTTACTAATTCTGTGTTACATCATCCAATTCCCGCATTTTATATTAGCAAACTTATCCAATTTATTTATACTTTTTTGTTTTAAAGGAATAATAAATACATGATTTTTTTAGAGGAAACGAAGGAATGAACAAATTATCTGCGAATTATTTGTCTCAATATGAATAATAATAAAAAAATTCAGACAATGCAATATTTAGAGCTCCAACCTTTAATTAGATGAAAAAAAAAGATTCAATTTATCGCTAGCATAGAGATATTAGATGAGAGGAAGTATTTAACGTAAATGCATAATCTTTAATTGCCAGAATTAAAGTATTATAGGTGAAAAATAGATAGGTTTTATAATTCTGATTAATAAATTGGTGAAATCACAATTATTAAAATTCAAATATTTGAAAGTTAAATAAGGGTTTGTTAATTTACTTTCGAACGCGATTTTTTTTCTTGTATGACAAAAACAAAACTTGAACTTTTGACTGTCAAAGTTCGAAATCAATAAATAAGTGATTCTACACGCGTTCTTTTTTTGAATTAAATAAAAAAGTACAGTCTTAAATTATTCAATATTATTTTTGTTGAATGTTTTAAAATATTCGTTTATTATTTGAAGTCCCTAAATACATAAATTTTTTTTTCTGTAATCAAAAATAAGAATCGAAATCGTTTTCAATTTTCGGTTCGACCAAATATGGGACCTTGGCAATAGAAAGGGCAATTTTAACTTTTATAACAAGTATGCGAAATATGTTCAGATTTAGCATTAAAGTTAACTCATATTATTTTCCCGGTAGTTTCCCCCTTTCTATTGCAAAGGTCCTATATATTTATATATTTTTTTGCTTAAAAAAAAAAAAACGCTATGGCATAATATTATCCTTAGTACAAACATTATGTGTTCTCTTGTCATACTTTATTTTTTTTTTTTTAAAAAAATAAATTTTCAATATAACCTCGCTGAATTTTATATATAAATTGAAGAAAAAATTTTGGATTACTTAAATTTAACATTATTTCATTATTTAAAATTTTTTTTAATAATACATTACCAATTTTTTTTTTTTTTGCAATATTTGAAAAAATCAAAAATGAATTGGTAAATATAAAATAATAGTATTAAACAAAGAATAAGTTAAAATTAGAAAAGGTAAAGTTGATTAATTTGATCAAATGGATTGCTTTATACAATTCAAAAATACATCTTTTCCATCTGCTTATATTAAAGAAGAAGATTAAAACTAACTATTGGATAATGAATCTATTTAAAACTTTTTTTGAAGAGTGAGTGATAAACTATTACTATAAATAAAGTTTATCATAGAACTTATAGATCATAGGAAGACTTTCTTAAAATATTGATCAGCATTTCTATAATAAGTATGATTGACAAAAAGGTTGACCAATAATAAAATAATAAATATGATCACATGATTTAGACTATATATAAATTTAACATATAATGATAATATATATAATATTTTATATCTTTTGAGAAAGTAATGAAAGCAAATTAAAATATAATAAATCATTAGTTATTTAATGATTTTATTTTTTTCATATTATATAAGAAGCATTTTAAATTTTTTTAACTTTTTTAAATATAAGTTTTAAAGTTTTAAAACAAGTTTTATAATAATATAAAGATCTTTAAGCAGTATGTAACACTAGTCAAAATAGTTCATTTCAGTTAAAATTCGACTGTCTGATTTTAGGTCAAATTATGGCCTAAAGCTGATCAATTTCCTTTATGACGATTGGTGTAAAACAGCTGCCACTCGCCTATCAATCATACCAAGCAAATCGTCACATGATCGAATAAAATTCAACCAAGTTTTGATTATCAATCATACTAAGCAAATCGTCACATAATCGAAAAAAATTCAACTAAGTTTTGATTATGACGAATCATCTCAATAAATTACTGTATCAGATTAATTAGCTTTATTTTTTATTTAATTAAATTCACTCAATTAAAACAATAATATTTATCGAAATTAATAATAAATTTTGTAATATTTTGTAACAACTGAAAATAGATCATATGAATTACAGCTAAATGAATTATTCTAATATATCATTATAATAATCATCATCGTTCGCAGACTCATACTCATCGCCACTTTCGACTGTCTTTCTTTATTTTAAAGCTTTCTTATAAAGTGAATAATTAGACTGTAGAAGTGCACTACGAATTTTGTCATGGGTAGACGATTCGCCTCTTCAATGCTCTTCATTAACATCAATTAAGATTCATATTTCTTCATATGATAGTTGATTTTGAGTATCTTTATCTGACAATTGATTTTGAGTATCTTTATCTGACGGTTGATTTGGAATATTTAGAGTTTTTTTACGTTTGAAATCCGTCTTGTAGAGTGTGTTTTGATCAATATACGTCTATTCAGAAGCATTATGAAGGTATGGTATCTTGCAGTTATAAGTAGTATCATCGTAGTTTTAATGTCTTATCAATTTTGATGCTTGTAATGATAACAAATGCGGATCGAGTATCTTGCAAAGAAGGTATTTTAACTAATAAAAAAGCTGATATTAATATTGTGAAAATGAAACTTACTGAAATTTGTTAAATAAAATAATAATACCTCATCTGATCACCACGACAAATTATAAACATTGATATTTTGACTCAGATTTTTGTCATCGGTTTCGCTCAATTCAGATGAATGATAACCATTATTTTTCAATATATTTAACATTTCTGACTGGTCATACTTTGCTAATTGTATGTCTTTCATTAAAAAAAATGATTTTGCGCTTTTAATTCGACATATTTTTTTCTATATTTAATGAAAACTTCAGTTAGTGAAAATAATTGCAAGACAAAATGTTAACCAATTATTTATTTACTTCATTAAGGTGATTGTTGTTATGTAAGCGTCAGTTATCTTGATTAAGTTTTTCATTTTTCCTGTATATATATCAGCTTCTTCTGTATTTGTGTAAAGCTTGTAACTAGCTCTTCAATTATTTGTAAGAAGGATTGTATCTCAGCTTCATTACTTTAAGAAGTTCAGGTATTAAATTTTGACGAATTTCAGTATTAGCATTACTTATGAAAGTTTCGTCTTATTTTAGGTTAAGCTCAGGCGGTAAAGTCTTGAGAATTAGCTTCATTTCGTTTTAGTTATAAATAAAGAAATAATAAGATCAACATATGACTAATGAAAGTTAATCAATAAATTACAAACTCTCGCTCCTTCTATATTGAATTTCACTTCATCATCAGTACGAGCTGTCCACTTTTCCTTGGATCCTTTAGATTTTTTTTCAGCTTTACGACATTTAACTAGTCGAACTGTAAGCTCATTTGACTCAACATCTGCTTATGAGGTAAGATGATCATTACTGAAATGTTGTGATGATGATTGGATTGATTGTAATGACTTTGGTAAACGAAATGATCAAAGACGCTTAATTTTAGCATTTAGCTGGTCATTTTCTTAACCGAATGCTTCGTTTATGTCCATCAACATCTGATTTTCATCTTGTAAACTCTTAATTTTCGTTTTCAAGGTTTCTACTTGTCCAATGAATTCTTGATTTTAATGCTTTAATTGATTGTGTTGTTTTCGTAAATCATAGATTTTCCGTTTTAATAATTCATTATCTACTAAAAAGCAACAAAATATATTTATTTAATAATTAGATTGATAGCATGCATAATTCAACTAAAAATTAGACCTATAGGTAAGTCTTCTGCTAGTGTTGTTGCAGGAGTACTTGTAGCAGTTTTCCACCTATCGTCAATGCTAATTAGGTTACTTAGCAAGCAAATGTTGGGTTATTTGCTTGCAATTCTCTAATATTGTCGATCCCTGGTCGACTTTTCAAGGAGAAGCTTTCTGTATCTCGTCTTCTCAAGGGTGATAGGGAAATATTTCAACTAACATCTTCTTGGGATGGAGTATTTAATCAAATATTTGGTCAAATACTTCCAACATTCTCTTGGGTTAGAATAGGATAAATTCGACTAATATCTTCTTGAACAGAAGAAACTTGTTGAGTGCGACGATATTGCTTAATATTAGCTGATCGACTGTTACATTTATTTCAGCTCTTTGAAGAAACAGTATTTTGTTCAACTTTCTTTGTTCTTTCTAAATCTGGATTAGGAGTCAAATTTTTATCAGAAACTTTTTTATCTTTATGAAACATAATTTTAATGTATAAAAATTATTATCTTTATATAATTGTGTGTGGTAAAAAAATGCAGTTTATTAAACTTAGCGAAATAACGAAAATTTATGTTTATTTATATAATCTTGTAAAGTTTATTAAGTGATTGATTGATAAAAAGTATCACTAGTTCAATATTAAAATTAAGTTTTCGTTAAGAAAATTAGTTAACATAATAAGCTTTTGTGAAATAGACATGTAATATTGTTAGAAACAAATAATTTTCTTTGTTTACTTTTCACTTTCAAAATGTATACAGTTAAAATTCATTTCATCTAAAGGCATTTATAATCAAATTTTTAACAATGAATAAAAAAAGAGTGATTGTCAGCGTAATTAATAATGAAACACAAGTAAATCATTCTTTTGGCAGATCTATTCGTAAAAAAAAACCAAGATTACGCTATTACTGTAGTGAATGTAATGGTAATTTTGTGGATTCACGTACAAAGAAGTTACATGATCTAAAAGATCAAAATTCGACCAATAATTCTTCTAGTAAATTGACCACGAATTGTGATATGAATACGATTCAAAAAAATGAACTTGAATCAGTTATCGTTCATGAATCGTCTACATCAGCTTCCTTACATAAATTCAGTCAAATTCAACAAAATATACAAGAAGGTGAAACATTAGATGAATCTGAATTTATCTTCTTACCCAGAAGTCCTAAAAGACGTGCATATACTAATCATCAGATTTTGGTTGCTCAACTTCTTTTAGATCATGAAAATTCAGTAGATAAAGGAATAGAATTCATAACTGATAATTGAAATACTGAGTTTTCTTCAGAGGATATTATATCAACTAGCGATGAGGAGTGTTTTAAATTTAAAGACTACTTGTGTCCTGGTTTTGAGCTATTTCATGATCCATTTATCACAGAACTGACAAATGATGACTAATTTTTATGGATTTTAATCTGGATTATAAGTTTCAGTCAAGGTTTAACCTTCCAGAAACAGCTACAGAATCGTTATTAAAATTCATGAAATTGGTGCTAAAAGAAATTGGAGGTGCTGATTTTGATGAATTTCCTAACATTTTATATCTTATAAAAAAGGTCTTTAACCTTAAGGACCGATTTTATAGTTTTGTGACATGTCCAAAATGCCACAAATTATACAAAAAGCAAGAAGTGAGAGACTCATTGGCTATCACGAAGTGCCATCATATAGAATATCCAAATTTGAAAAATCACAGAATACAATTATGTTAAGCAGCTTTATTTCAACTAATAAGATTATTAAATAGTCAGGTTTTGAATCAACCGCTTCTAATTTATTCATTTGCCAGTATTCAAAAATAGTTGACATCTATGTATTGTCGTCTTGGCTTTGAAAAATCACTGCGTCATTGGGTAAATTAGGCATTTTTCGATCAAATTTTAGTTGATGTTTACGATGGACAGGTCTGAAAAATGCTAAAGGATCAAAACTTGGCCAATTTTTTTCAAGCTGACATGGCTGATTCGCATCTTGGGTTAATACTCAATTTAGATTAGTTTCAGCCATATGAAGATACAATGTATAATACTGGCATTATATATAATGCAATATGTAATTTGCTGTGTGATGTCTGATTTAAATGAGAAAACTTGCTGATAATTGGCCTTTTACCAGGACCACACGAAGTTAGCTTACACAAAATAAATCATTAGCTTGCTTTAGTTGTTAACGAATTAGAGACACTTTAGACTGGAGTGTCTTTAAAACGCATATTTAAATTTCCAGATAGAAGAGATATTCGAGCGGTATTGATACTAACTTCATGTGATGTTCCTACTACCAGAAAAATATGCGGCCATGTATCGGCATTAGTTTTATGCCATAGATGCGAGAAGAAGGCTAATTATGAGAATCACTAGTATAACTTTGCTGGTATGAATAACATGAACGAATAGTTCATCACTCGGGATTCGTTCCTGCATTGTCAAGATACAATTGGATGGAGACATTGCAAATCGGATACAGTAGCAGTCATAAATATCTGACCGCCTCTAACTCCGGCTACAAGTAAGTAAATTAAAAATTATTTTTTATTTAAAAATTACATAACCAATTAACTAAAATTAATACATTGTGTAGTCACCATCTGACTCTATAAGTGCAGCTATACGCCTTTTTATACTAGCTACCAAATTTGTGGCAAGTACAGGTGATAATCAATTCCATTCTTTTGTAAGTTCCCTTTAACCCTCTAATTGATCGAATTTTTTTTTTGTATATTAATTTTCATTAACCTCCAAACGTTTTCTATAGGGT